>CAHIKZ030002155.1:480000-495000 GCA_903632075.3 Acanthosepion pharaonis
TGGTTTTAATGTTGCAAAATAAAACTTAGGTTGAAATAATAATGCTAGAAACTTTCTTTTCATTGTATCCTCTGATCTGTGGGAGACTAAATTAAGATTGACAATAGATAGCTAAAAGGACCCGGTTTATTTATTTGAGTAAAAACAAGACAATGAGCAAAGACGGTATTCCTGTCAGTATACAACCACGTGGAGTTAAGTATGGAATTCACACCTCCCCACATGACGCTCTCTGTCGCTGCTTATATAGTTTCGCGTTTTGGAAAAGGAGGCCTCTTGATCGATGTAAAGAATAAATAAAAGATAGTTTTCATAAAGTACTTCCTTCCGTCCTTTGCTCTTTCCAGGTATGTCAACTCCTTTGGCGATTCCGGGAGACTTCCGGGTTCTAACTCTTTAAGATACAGAGCTCAGAAGTAATGCCCTTGTATATAGTGTCCTCCCGGTTAACTGTTAAGTGTTGGTCTTACGCCGTCTGTTTTTTTTTTGTTTTTTTTTTTAATCATTTCACCCGAGGCATTTAGTAAAGCCCCTAAGACACAAGGGGTTACTGAGTATGAAAAAATAAGAGTATGAAAGAAGAGAGAATACTAAAAAAACAAGAATCAAGACAGTTGACAATGATTGACATTGCATTTAAATTTTTGAGGATCAAAGTTGGCTGGAAAGCATGAAACCGGAAAAGAGATCCACAAGCGAGACGTGCGAGAAATGAAACTGTTAGCATAGAACTTAGGGTTGTATCTAGCCATTTCAACTGTAAATTAATGAGACCTTGCCGCCAATCTAGTACTGAGATTAAAATTCATAAAGTCTCGGTACCATAGCAGAACGTCCGTTAGAACAATTACCTTGAAAATATTTACAGAAAAAAACACAGGGAAGCTACGTTACGGCGATGGGAAAGTGATTGAAGCCGACATGTCAAGTCAGGACCAATAAAATTGCGGATTCGTCTTTGAATTTTATCAAGAATCTCTAAATATCTAGCAGGAACATCAAACCATAAAGGACTGCAACATTCAAAAGTATGGACGAATGGTTGACTTATAAATGTGCAAGATAGATTCTGGAGAGAGAAATTGTCTCGCGCGACACAGTGAACCGATTTTCTTGACAGCAGACTTAGAAATTGATTCAATATAATCTTTCCACTTCTTGTCAGCCGAGGAATGCAACAAATCACTCTCCTTGAAGTTAGTATCAGCCATATCGATGGAAGGTAAAAAGGGGCTCTCTCAAATGATTAATAGAAGTTTCACCTACCATTTTTTACACGCTTCTCTCTATATTTGACCCCAACTCAAAATGCTTTCAAATCTTGAGCTTTCTGCACTAAAAGAGCTGCACAGTGAAAATGCTTTCTATTCAATCCGCATGTGTTTTGAAAAACTGTTTCGCTGTTTCGGGTCATCATTAGGTTAAATTATTGCGGAGATAATCTTATTTTGTTAACAGATTTTCGAATCGGGGTTTGTTTACAAATGAAGCATTGGCCTGAAATGAGTTAATAATGTTTGTTCAAAATCACGCCTCCGTTGGAAATAACTGCAGTGAATTCAAAGAATGGTGTTTTAGCGTTAACATTTTGGACATGTTTTTGAAGTCATTCTGTTTTTGCCTGTTTTCATTTTTGTAAAATCTCCCGATTTTTCTAAAGTTAAAGACCTATATCTCCCGGTTTTCTGATTTTTAGATTGAATGAAAAGGAGAAAGAACTTTCAGACAACCAAAAAGGGTTATGTAGTGAGGAAGAGGAGGAAAGTAAGAAAGAAAAAACCTCAGCTGTGCTTGTACTCTAGAAGTGGTCTAATATTAAACACTATTCAATTTGACTAATACAATGAAAGGATAACTATGACAGTCTGGACTAAATCAAGTTAATACTCAATTGAGAAGGCTGGACTGGAGCAAGGAGTACCGTTCTGAAAGCATTAGATGTTTTATTTTTCGGGACACTATGTCCATCTTGGTTCTTATACCAACAATGATTCGGCCGTTGTACTCTCCGGCTTTCTTCGAGGACTTGTCCTACTCGGCAACCTTCTCGCAATTTTGAACTGAGCCTGTTGTTGCACTCAATCAAAGTATGTGACTTTTCAGCACTGTCTAACACAGGGACGTGGGGACGCGAAAACCGGTCGTGATGTGCGTTGGAGGGGGGGTACAAAAAAGGTGGTGTCTTCAAAGTAGGATTCGTTAAAATTCTGAAGCAAACACCTGAAGAAAGTTGCAATTTATACGGCCGAAACGTAGACATAATGACAGATACATACATACAATTTATTTAAATTATTTTACATTTTTTTATTATTTTTGGCGCTAGTAAACTTTTGAACTTCCCAGTTGCGTACTTTTATAATCAACTTGTATTACTGTGTGGTCCTACATGTATAGTGGAAATCGACGATTTTTTTTTTTTTCCATAAAGAAAAATTAATATGACATGATGGATGATTATATTCCAGAAGTTTATTCGGAATAAAAGACTGAAAATATGATTTTTGGCGTCAAACCCCCACGGATTTATATGATGTTATATTTTTGATCGTTGAATTTGTATTAAACTGAAAACACCTTTATTAATGTTGAATTGTTGATTTTCTTGAATGAAAACATTAGAATTTCTAGATGTTCAATTTAGATGTCGTAAATGTAAATTTTAATGCGTGGGAAGTAAATATATTGTTTTTTGAGAAATGCGGGTGCAAAACTATAATAGTGACTTTTTTTTTCTTTTTCATATCTACAATGTCGTCTGCTGGAAATGTGAATTATTAGTATTACGAAAGCATACAATTTTTTAAATATAAAATATATTTTTTCTTTAATTTAAAAAAAGGAAAGCTGTAAAATGTAAAAAATATATTAAAGAATGATTGTAACAAAAAAGAAAAAAAAAATCTCGCTGCCTCAGAAGGCCACATAGACGCATCTCTGCCCACCACCATCTTGTTTCGTTTGTTCGTTACCCACTTTTCTCCCCACTCGCCAAGATCAGGCCACCGACGTTAAAACTGTTTTTTCTCACCACCCACCCCACTGCCGTGCACTCTGGATTATAGTGCAGAATGCTCTTCTGGAATTTGGTTTGAGGGTGGCAGAATGGGAGTCGGGTGTTAAAAAATCGTCTTACTTCAGTTTTGTGGCGGAACGCAAGAAAAGGCGATGAAGAGCGGGTGGATCGCGAGGTCGACGCTGGGGTGGAAGCGGGTATGAAAGCAGGTAGTATTTTGCTAAAATTCCCTTCCCAGTTTCTTTCCCTCACATCCCCAACCTTTCACACGCATGCGCGTGCGTGCGTGCCTTCAAAAGTAGGTATCGTGGTTTTCTTAATAGCTTGTTATGTTGTGAAAAAAAAAAATGATTTTACTTCGAGTTGATGAGCAGGTTATCCATGAACGGCTTGTAGCCTTTCTTTTTTCTTTGTTATTGTGGGTGACGTTTGCTGACCTTGAGAATCAGCATTCAATATCCTGTTTTGTAACCGGATTTGAACACCGGATACTGGTGCCGGTTAGAAATAACCAGGCGGAATCCGATGAACTAGCATTTTCGTATTGCGAAAATCCACTCTTAATAAAACTAGTCATTTATTGTGTTAGTGCGTAGACAATTGTGGCTCTCCACAGCTTCCTTTTCTTTAATATATATTGCTATGACTCATTGGGAAAAATAATGGAATTATTTCTTGTTGCTTTCTCTACGAATTTCTTTTCCTAGCTTGGTTGACACCCAAAGCTACTCTGCTGTTGTAGTTAGGAAGAGAAAAACGGATTCATGCCTTTCTCTAAGGGTATCTCAGTGCAAAAGTGAATGTAATATAGCTTGAATTTGGACTCTGTTCGCCGATAACTGTAATGATGTCCGTATATACCATGGGCATTTACCATGAGCTTTTTGATCGTTGAAGTGCTATGCTTCGCAATTTTTCTTCAGGGCATAGGATATTGTACGACAGGTTGTACTGGGTTACATGTTGCCAGCAGTAAGTAAACATCTCTGACCTATTTTATCGAGCACCTGAGATGAACTGCATTACCAGGTCAAAGAGCCATTTATACGAAGTAAACGCAAACTGTTCCACTTGAGGTTTGAACTCGTTTCGCCTATTCCATTCTTTATATCGTTAATCTTTTAGTATCCGCGTATTCTCCAACTTTTATTGCGTTCATAAAATCCTCGCCATAAACTTTTTTCAATTACCTCGTTATTGATCAAGTTCATCGCTGACTAACTTAAAAAAAAAAAACAAGAACCAATTCGTTGTTATGTACTAAGTATAGCTTAGTTTCGACACAAGACCACAGGTTTTGAGCGACTAGTGAGAATCAAACTCACTATTCAGTAGTAATGGTCAACCATATTGCCTCGCCAGCCACTACCCAGCACCGCGCCAGTACGTTTAAAACATGACTTATAGTAAGTCAGCCTCGTAAGACATTGCTGGCAAGTTTGATCCTCACCAGGTGCTTTATTATCGTGGCCTTATGCCAGGCTAGAATTTCGTCCATTTTCACTTTGCGTTATTGTTCGTTTATCATTAAACGCTCTGTAGCATGTTATCGTGGATCTATAACATTAAATCAAAATGAATCGCTGACGAACTATTTTTTTTTTTCGCAATCATTCAACACTTTACACAGACTGAAAATCATTACTCCCCCTCTCCTTATGAAAATGATGTGACCTAATTTTAGTGTGCAGATTCTTAGACGCGGTCCCACTGACTGAAAAGCGGCTCCACCCTCCCTCCCGCCTCTAAAAACACTCTGGTGACGCAGACACACGAAATAACTTTCTCGGTATTATCGAGCTCTGTTGCAAAAATACGTAGCGTCAGATTAATCGAATAGGTATTATTAACTCTTCCCTCCTTGAGGTTAAATGGTTAACGAGCTAGTCTAGCAAATTATTATTACTACTCTATCGGGAGTTCCATTCTCACCAACTGCCGCAGACTTGTGGCTTTGAATTACCGTATATTTCCCCGTGTAAGTTGACCTTTAGATAAGACGAGGTCAAAAAAATATAGCAAATTTTCCTGAATTTTTATCTAATTTCTGTAGTATAAGACGACTGCTTATTTATTATATAAAGATGATATTATTAGAAATGTTTTTACTTACTGTATCCTTAGGAATTAAAAATAAACGAAATAAAACCAATTCTGTATCATGTTTTTCCTACACATGCCCCCTAAAAGGGAAGCCATCGTTTTGTTTACGTTTCATCACGTGATCTCTTGCGAATACTGATTCTTCTTCCCCCCCCCATATCTAAGCAGTTATAAACAGCCTGGTATACTAATGGCCATTTACTTATACTTCATTGACAATCACAATATACCGCTAATAACAGTACGAGAATGGACGATAATAGTACATTCCATTGTTGTGAATGCAATCATAACTCGATGTTTACATTTTCTCCGCTGAGCTTGCCTGGATACAAGTTGATTTCATTGATAAGGAATTATTTTCGAATAGGCAATTTATTGAAAAAAAGTTATGCTAGATATATAACGGTAGTAATTGTTTTATGACTTATTATCAGTTTATTTGATAATTTGAATCTTTTCATGTACGTTATTGGTTGTTGCACCGAGGCCAGGGTTAGCCTACCGATAAACATCAATCAAAATTTAAGGTTTCTTTTTTAGAATTGTAGTATAAGACGAACCCCAATTTTTAAGGGTGTTTTTTGGGGATTTAAACGTCGTCTAATACGCGGAAACATATGGTAGATTAAATCTAATTGTGTCGGAGGTGTTGAATTATTAAATTAACGATTTGAAGTTTGTTTTCTTCAAAAATCTTTTAAAATTTTAAGTTTGCAATCGGCACGGAAAGTAAAACCGAAGATCTGAGTTCAAATTGCGGCTAGTCTGTTGCGTTCACTTTTACACTAATGCCAATCGGAAAGACATTAATCCGTCTAATGTTTCCCCAGAGAAATATCAAATTAGTTTGAGCTTTCTTGCCATGGGTCGCAACCGGCCTAAAACAAGGAAAACTCTGAATTCCAAATGCGCCCATTTCGCTACCAAGGTGAAAGTTTAAAAACTATGTGGAGAAGGCAACAGGAAACTGCTCTACTTTTTTTTTAAGGGGGGTTGTTTTTTTGGGGGTTTGTTTTTTCACAAGAAACCGTGGCAATTCACTGATATATTATTAATTTAATAATATATACGTGAATAAAAATCCCTATACTAATCTTTGGCACACCCACTGACGCAAGAAAAACAAGAACTTTAACTAAAATTTCGGACATGCTAGAAATGATTAAAAAATTTAATAAAATAATCAAAAAATACTTTTGTCTTTCCTCTTAATAACATAAACATTCTGACGATAAAACTGTTTTTATCAGGTTTAGGGCCTTTTTTCATCATGGTATGTTCTTTTTTTCAACGAATTATTGGAGGTACCTATTATTAAATAAGTGGAAACTGGAGAGCCGTGATTGCCTTCATCATTAAGAGACATGTTATTAAAACAAAATGTGAAACTCACTCAGGAGAAGACAACTCCTCAAATTTCAACATGGGCGTGAAAGACCATACTCTATGACGAACATTCTAGTTCTTATAAATATTTAATCCATTTATACCTTTTATATGTGGAAAACCGGTCAAAAATGAATACCGTTTGGCATTTTTTCGAAGAAAAAAAAACGACCGAAATAGTTTTATTTATTTATTTATTTATTTATTTATTTTTAATTATTATTGCTTAATGCAACGATGTTTATGTCAATGGCTTATCAACGGCTATCTGTCTTCTTTATGCAACTCTCTCCAGCTAGGTGTCTCCCAATTTTGTGTATATCAACCAAAGTTTTCATTTTATTAATCGAACATCTTTTTCTTACAAGCTTTTCCTGTTGTTGTCTATATCTTATTCAGTTAGTCTGATCTTTCTTGTCAGTCACTTCGTGTACGCCTATTTGTCAATCTGTCCGTATCTGCCGAGTAATCTATCCAGTCTCCTTGTATCTGCCTTTATGTATGTTAGTCTATCCATACCTGCTCCATATCTGTCATTCTATCCCTATTTGCCTTCCATCTGTCATTCTGTCCCTATTTGCCTTCCATCTGTCATTCTGTCCCTATTTGCCTTCCATCTGCCATTCTGTTCCTATTTGCCTTCCATCTGCCATTCTGTCCCTATTTGCCTTCCATCTGCCATTCTCTCCCTATTTGCCTTCCATCTGTCATTCTATCCCTATTTGCCTTCCATCTGCCATTCTCTCCCTATTTGCCTTCCATCTGTCATTCTATCCCTATTTGCCTTCCATCTGTCATTCTATCCCTATTTGCCTTCCATCTGCCATTCTCTTCCTATTTACCTTCCATCTGCCATTCTGTTCCTATTTGCCTTCCATCTGCCATTCTGTTCCCTATTTGCCTTCCATCTGCCATTTCTAAATTATTTGCCTTTCATCTGCCATTCTCTCCCTATTTGCCTTCCATCTGTCATTCTATCCCTATTTGCCTTCCATCTGTCATTCTGTCCCTATTTGCCTTCTATCTGTCATTCTGTGCCTATTTGCCTTCTATCTGTCATTCTGTGCCTATTTGCCTCCCATCCGTCATTCTGCCCCTATTCCCCCCACATCTGTCATTCTGTCCCTTTGCACTCCTATCTGTCATTATGTCCGTATCTGCTTCCCTATCTGTCATTCTGTGGGTACTTTGCCACCCTATCCCTCAATCTGTATATGCTTCCCTATCTGTCAATCTGTCTGTGTCTGTCCCTATATATCCTGTCTCTTCGTATTTGCCTCTCTATCTGTCAGTCTCTTCGTATCCGCCTCCCTCCTTCTGTCCGTATCCGTCTCTCTGTAAGTCTCTACATATTTGTTAGTCTGTCTATATCACTCTGACCAGATCTGTCTGTCGGTGTCACCATCTACACTTTATTTAAATGAATCTTTGTACATCATATTTCTGCCTGTTTTTGCTCTTCATTTCTTCTAATATTTGTGTTTGCCTTCACTTTGTTAACCCCTCTATCTAGATAGCCTTGCCAATCGACTTAAATCTATGTGTTTCGCTTTCTCTGTCCATCTCTCCCACCGCCACCACCCCATCTACCACTTTGCCTAATCAGTAACTCTCACCTCTTCTTTCTATAAACAGCCCCACCCACGCCTCCTTCGCCGCCATTGTGCTCTGCTCATACCTTCAGTCTTTCTTGAAACATTTTTTTTTATCCAATGTCCCCTATTTTAACAATAATTCCCTTAGCCGATCTTTGAGAAACCGTTTCCCATTTCTAATTTTCTTCCCCCCGATTCTAATGCTTCTGCAAATCGACAACGAAACACACAAGAACGTCCTTTTCCACAAACTTAAACACTTTAGGCCATTTTTTCTCCTTGAATTTATTTCTGGGATTTTTTTTCTCTCTCCTTGTTCCTCGCCTATTTGTTTCACCTCTTTCGTCCCATTGGTCCCATTTATGTTTACGCCTCCGCCTTTCTTTTTTCATTCAATTGGATTCTAATTTTTTTCTGCGACAAGTTTGCCATTTCCTATGTCGGTGTGTTTACACGCTGGGAAAGGCCGCCGTGTTAATGCACTCTTTATGAATATACGTTACTATTAATTCCCAATGGGGATCTCTTCGTGTAGAAAAAAAATCTTTGACTCTTCAACTAGAAGTGTGGTTAGAGTGCTTGACCTCATAAAACTATTGAACCTGTCATCAATCTATATATATATATAATATATTATATATATATATATACCCACACCTGATTTCCCCTTAGTACTGAGGCTTTCCAGCCTGTTGGAAGTCCTTATCTGTTGTCCCTGTTTTTAGCATTCTGACCCATATAACTACCGTCCTATCAGTCTCCTACCACACTTCAGCACAGTCTTCAAAGGTTTAATCAATAGGGCAATTGTTAAGCAGATTTACATCTCCTGATCTACTCTCTGACAAACAATATGGTTTCCGCTTTTTTAGTCTACTGCTGACGTGCTTACATGGTCATAACTGAATTTGTATAACAAGCTCCAAAATAATAATGGCGAAGCTCGACCTGTGGCTCCAGATATCTCTAAGGCGTTTGACAGGGTTTGGCATGCTGGCCTTCTTCGTAGCTTCAGGGATACGGTATTACAGGAACGATTATTTGATTTAATCAATCATTCCTGTCATTTTTGTGAAATGAAGGTCTTCCTAAATGGCTTCTCTTCCAGTTTTTACATATGAACGCTGGTGTTCCCAAAGGCTATATCCTGGGTCCTACACTGTTTCTGATCTTCATCAACGATCTTCCTGATGCCATCATTTCACAAATAGTCATCTACGCAAACGACACTACTATTTACTCCTGTCTCAATAGTAAATCCGGCATCACTGATAAAGCTAACCTCGCTGATGGACTCGAAAAGGACCTTCAATCTGTGGTTGACTGAGACAGGAAATGGCTTGTAAACTTTAATGTCCCAAAATGAAACTGCTCTCATTTACCCACCATAGAGAACACTCCCTGCCTCCTATCAGAATTGCTGACGCCCAACTCCACGAAAGCATTTCTCTGCTCCTACTTGTCCTCACGTTTTCCACTGACCTGAGGTGGAACAACTATATTGAATCAATAGCTTCATCTACCACAAGGAAAGTTGGTTCTCTGTGTCGCGCCAAAAGCTTTTTCTCGTCTGAGTCCATCCTTCAAATCTACCATTCGTTCTTGCATTGAATACTGTTGCCATATATGGTCTGGTGCCCCTGCTGTTTACCTCGAGGTCCTAGACAAAATCCAGAGACGGATATGCAATGTGATATGTCCTGATCTCGCATCTCGTCTACAGTCACTTTCTCACAAACGTGATGTGACTTCGCTCTGTCTTTTCCAGAAACATTTTCATGGCTACTGCTCTGACGAGCTACTTTCACTGTCGAAATCCAAACTGCATGGCCGCCCGTCTTCTGCTCCGTCAGTTTCTTCTCTGGCACTTCGGTCACAGTTTTTTGTATATATAAATAGTTAAATGTGGCCGCGTCTTCGAGGAACCCAACAGGAAGGGCGGCTAGCTAATCCCATATTGCAGAACTTTTTTTCATTTATGCTTGTTCAACACCCATAAGAGCCAAATGGTTTAAATGCAATGTACATTGATAAACAGGCTTTTAGTTTGATTTCTGGGAAAAGAGCATCTTTTATCCTTTGATCAACAATCTGAACAAAGCCACCATGCTCAAACACTGGTCACGATGACTTGTGACTTTTGCTAGTACAGCTAGGCCCCTAGGAGATACCGTCTACTCAGTTTCATTCACAAAGCTTCTATTCAACTAAATGTAAATTATTTTCTGAAGCATGGGAATTTATCCCCCTCCAGACCGATTTAACATCAGTTTATATCCTTCCTGATGAATCGAAATGACTTATTTGGGATTCGGAATTGGATCTCATTTTAAGATATTTTTTTATTTTTTCCCCGAGAATTTATTATAGAGAAATCTTTTTAACGGTGGAAAATTGGATTTGATATTTGTGTGTGTGTGTGTATATATATATATATATATATATATATATATATATATATATATATATATATATATATATATATATATCTTACAAACACATTCAATTTGGGGTCAAATACAATAGACATGGTTACAATTTTAATAAGACGACTAAATTAAAAAAATTTTTGACGTATGTACTGATAAAAACATTCAAACAAAGCAGGAGAGCCGGGCATTGCCTGGGATGTAACATTAAGAGATAGATCAAGTATCAACCATCATAAAGACTGAAAAATAAAATTGACAAAGATTATTGTTTATAGGTTGACGGACACACATGTCTTAATTGGTTTTATTTTATTTTTTTTTTTTAAAAATTGGTCAAGTAAAAACTCGAACAAAAACAGTTTTCAATCGTTATGAGTTTACCGATTGAATAGAATTTTATTATAAAAATTGTCTTGTAAATGGAATTTTTAAAGCATTCTGAATGTAAAAATAAAAAAAAGTGTGCAAGACAATAAGAAACGCTACCTGCCAAAAAAAAGTGAAGTTTTGTTGAAATAAGTTGAAAACGGGAAATTCGATCCCATATATCATACAACACACACAACAACCAACCTGGGTTTTATAATAAGTATAACTTGATAACTCGATATGAGTTGTCCTCCTTTCATTAATGCCTCTTAATCATGTTTTCAAATTGATTTTGTGCCGAAAAAACAATTGTGTTTTTCCAATTTTTGGTGCTAATCAGAACCACCGCAAGGTAATTTTACGTAGTCCTGTGAAGTTTTGTTGAAATTGGTTGAATTTGTGGGGAAATCCAATCCAATATATAAACGTACGGACACACACACACACACACACACACACACACAATCTGCGTTTTATAATAAGTAAGATAAAATCATTGACAGTCCGAAGAAATTCATTCTAAGAACGAAATGCATTATATATTATATTCTATGATGTCATTAAATTGCCCACTTTTAGTCAGATATATAGATTTGCATATCACATATATAATCTTGCATATAGCTGTTTCACTATATACATATTAAAATAATGTATGAAGGGGCACTGAAAACTGCTCTGACTAAAAAGGGGACTCCGAAAAAAAAATCTGTTTGTTAACTGGGTTAGATTTCAGGGAGTTCGTCGAGCAAGATCTTTTCATTTCCATAGTTTTGTCAATAGACAATGTTTTTTATAAAATGTGTTTGTGTTTTGTAATGAGATGGTATTTGAGAACAGGTATTTAGTGACCCATAAATGGAAGGTGACACAACATTTTTACGAGGCATGCACCAAATTTTCCTATTCTCCTTTAGACGCATCGATTGCTTTAAAATGGCCGAGTCAAATCTGACACTGGAAATGAAAATGGACGTCACGCACGTGTCAGTGGCAGACAACCACAGCGACTCGAAGGCGGTCAGATGATTTTACCTGGCCAGGTGGTTCTATTTGGGCCCCAATGGAGGTTATGGCTGTAATGGTCTTGAGCAACGAGGGCCATCTCAAGCCGTCCTATTTCTTCTTCCTAGAAGAGGTCAAATGTCAATCCCTGAACCGAGATCGCTGGCCGGACAGATTCTATCAAATAAAATCCTTCCAAAATATAACATGAGAAGTGAAAATTTAATATCTTACTGAGAATTTTTACGATCATGTCACCCTCAGCACGTGGGCTCCGCTTGACTAGTACATTTAGGGTGTCGCAGGGAAGGAGCCCAACCAATATCAAAGTCTCGTTGAAAGCCGCCATCTTGTACGAGAAACACCCGATCAAAGCACGCAATTGCTTCCTATGGAATCTCGGGATTGATTTATTGAATAACCTATCTTTTCTCTTTATCTAAAACGAACATGTGTAAATATTTTTGGATATGTACTAATTTTTTTTGTTAAATATTTGTTGTTTTTTGGGGGATATATATATATATATATATATATATATATATATATATAATTTGTTTGCAATTTCCTGGCGGATCTTGCATCGATCTGTGTTTTTCTTTCTTTTTCATTTTTCTCTCTTCGCCTTTTCCTATTCCACACTTTTGAACCCCTTTCTTTCTCTCCCCCCTTCTCTCTCTTTCTTTCTCCTTTCTCTCTACTTTTATTTCTCTTCTTTTTAACCTCTGCTTTCCCATCCTCTTAAAAAACATCCTCCTCGGTTCACAAATTTATCACGTTGAAAAATGATTTACCGAATTTAGGCAACGTCGAGCCTGGTCAGTACTTAGATCAGTAACCGCTTGGGAACACCAAGCAAACAAAAATGTAATTTAGATAATGGGTTTTGTTTTGTTAACTTTTCGGAATTGAAAATTGGAAAAAAGTTCCAATTCCAGATCGGTTCATTATATTTACTTACGCGCAAATACTCTTGGGAAAGGCATGAATCCACCTTTTCTTCTCCCTAAATATGGGTTAATTAGTAGAACTATTATCAGTAAATAACTATTATCTCGTAATCTAAGAAATTCTAGCTTTAAACAACCTGCAAACGGTTGATAAGCCGTAAAAAAAACAAATCAATCCTCACACTTCCCCCATTTTCCTCTTTCTTTCCCTCTTCCATTTCTTTTCCGCTTTACTTCTCTTCCCTTCCTTTTTTTCTATCTCTTTCCTTCCTTCTTATTCATCTCTTTCCCTCTTTATCCTTCTTTTCTTCATTTCATCCTCATCTTCTATTTCTCTATTCATTATTTCTCCGTCTTTCTTTTTTCCTCCCCATCTAAAAAGATACAAAAACTTCTGTCTTCTTTTTTTTTCTTCTCTCTTTTTTCTCATTTATTATTAAAGCTGTTCATCTCTCTCTGTGTTAAAACTGTCTCTTTTCTTCTAAGGGAGTACATTTGTGTAACTAATAAAAATAGATATGTTTTCATTCATTACCCTTTATTTTATAAATATCTTTCCTTGACTTCGTGTATATTCATATCTCATATGCATACAATTTTCAAAAGCGTATTTGTTGAACTGGCACAAGGTTATACTTCAAAGAGCACCAACATATGGGTTTTATATATTTAGATATTTATTTATATATATATTTTCTATGAAACGCACACTTCTCCACGTTTTTGTCTCTCAACTCTTACAGCCACTCCCCAGATATCACTTTAAACATGGATGGAGGATGAGAGTCGAAAAGGATGCTTGGTATGTGAGGTTGGTTAGAAAGTAGGGCTTAGTAACGGGCACTCGGCCATACTTTACTAGGGCTGTTGTTATGCGTGAGTGAGAGAAAGAGATGAGTAAAATGTAAGTGAGGTGGGTAGAGGGTATAAGTGGGTCGGACGGAATGTAAAGAATTGATATAAAGACAAAAAAGAAAAGAGAGAGAATAAGTAAAAACGATGGAGGTGTGAAAGAGAGTGAATAAAACAGGCAAAATGAAATAAAGAACTTTAAAAAAAATTGTGTAAAAGAAAGGACATAAGAAAGCGAAGAGAGGGGACTTTTTTTAAAAAAAAAAAAAGGGAAAAAGAGGGGGAAGAAGATAGAAATGAAGGCGTCAGACAACCGAAGAAGAAAGCAAAAAAAAAACGATGAAAGAAAATAAGACGAAAGAATTACGAAGAAAAAAAATGAATGAAAAAAAAAGATAGAGAAAGAACGAAAATAAGGCAAAAAAAATGTTATAAATCTAAAGGAAGAGATAAACTAATTGAAATAAAGATAATGTAAAAAGAGATACGTAAAGAAATAAAGAAGAAAAGATAAATAGAATGAATGATTGAGTGAGAGAAAAAGGCGGGGATATGAGAGAGAAGTGTCTTTAAAAGGGAAAAATTGAAATAAAAGTGGATCTTGAAAGAACTGTTTACATGTTTGGCACAAGGATACGTGTGTTAAGCATCCCCGTGAGGATCGACTCACAAGAAACCCCATAGTAGTTAGAGATTGGGCATTTCGACCTTGTGTAATTGTTAGCAAGCTTGTCTCGCTAGACCAATTACGACTGAGTAGTAAATTCATGGGTGCTCCATACTTTCAGCCTTGTGCCATATCTAAGCTATGCTTAGTAAAATTAAATAGTAGTTAAGCACCCAAACAGGTTCAGAGACCTAGACTATCCTACCGCGTCAAGCGCTAATTCCGTCTGTGTGCAAAAGTTTCCAGCGAAATTTTTTTTTTTTTTTAAATTAAAAAAAAAAAAGAACGCTGGAAAATTTTACGCGAGCAAGCACTATAAAAGAGATTTCGAAAAGAAGACAACGAAAGGGCAAGAGAAATGCTTTATATATATATATATATATATATATATATATATATATATATATATATATATATATAAAAGTGGGTGTGGAAGAATGAATGAAAAATAGTTAATGAATGAATGAATGAAAATAAAAAAAACTTGAATATTCTTAGCAGAATATCTTTGGTTAAAACTAAGAAAGGATAAATCATCATAGACGATCGAAGCAATAATCAAAAATGAATAAAGTAATTGGATAAATGATGGCGTGAGGTGGTAATTAAAAAAAAAAAAAAA
>CAHIKZ030002155.1:500000-562827 GCA_903632075.3 Acanthosepion pharaonis
TTGCTCTTTTAGTCTTTTCCTTTACTTTTTCTTTTTCCTTTCTCTTCTCCTTTTCTTTCTTTTCTCCTTCTTTGCTTTGTTTTTTTTTCTTTCTCTTTTTCTCTATCTCCTGACATTTTTCTCATTTACTCTTTCTTTACTTACTACTCTTTCTCTCTGTCTCATGTTTCCTTAATCTCTAATTATTTTTAACATTTTATTTGTCGTGTTCTTAATATTTTTAAATTTCTTTCAATTTTTTTTTTTAATTTATAAAATTTTTTGTCAGTTTCTAATTTTTCTCTCCTTTTTTACTTTCTTGCTTCTTCTTTTATTTTATATTTCTTTCTGTAATTCTCACTTTTTTCAATATTTAAGAAAAAAATTCTCCCTCTTCCTTCTTAATTCTTCTTTTCTCTCTTTTAACTCCTCACTCTTTCTTTTTTTTACTTCCCAGTCTTTCCCTGTTAACTTCTATCGCTTTCTTTCTTTATGTTTTCTTTATTGATGTCTCATTCCTCTTCCCCACTTAATTCCTCTCTCTCTTCTGCCCTTCTTTCTCTCTCCCTAACTTTTCTTTCTCTTTCCCACTTGAGTCCTCATTCTTCCACCCTTATCTCTCTTCCCCACTAGATTCTTCTCCCTCTTCTCCATGATTCCTCTCTCTTCCCCATTTGCTTCCTCTCTCTTCCCCACTTGATTCCTCTCTCTTCTCCACTTGATTCCTCTCTCTTCACCACTTGATTCCTCTCTCTTCACCACTTGATTCCTCTCTCTTCCCAACTTGATTCCTCTCTCTTCTCCACTTGATTCCTCTCTTTCCCACACTTGTTTGCTTCCACCCTTCCCTCTCTTCCCCACTTGATTCCTCTCTCTTCCACCCTTGGCTCTCTTCCCCACTTCATCCATCTCTTTCTCTTGCACCTGTTTGCCTTTCCTTTTTGATATCTCTACATCCTTCCTTCTCTCCCTCTCTTGATTCCTCTCTCTTCCACCCGTGATTGCACTCTCTTCTCCACTTGCTTTTTCTCCTTTCCAACCTTGTCTCTCTTCCCTTCTTGATTTCTCACTCTTATACTGTTTTTTGTTCTCTTCCATCAAATTTCTTACCTGTTTCAGTTTTCAATCTTTTTATTTTTTTTTTGCTGTCCCTCAATTTTTATTTCCTTTCTTATTTCTCTTCTTTTTCATTACTTTTTTCTCCCCCCCCTTCAAGAAATAAATGAATTAAACAATGAAAATCTGTTTTATTTGTTCTGTAATCGAAACATTTTCTTTTTCTTTAGACAGCCATATTAGATTGCTTATTTCTTTGCAGGTCTCTTTCTTTGCCAACTTTTATTTCAAGATTTTACTCTATCACCTCATTGTTGAAAGATTTTTAATACTTGAAGAAAAAAGAAATGAAAAAAACTTCCAAATCAAACATGAAAAGAACAGAAAGTATTGTAAAGCAATAAGGCCCATCCCAGGAAAATAAAGTTCACTTAAGTTCATCTGGCTAAGTGATGGTTAACGTCACTAATCTGACATCTGTAGGATGCAGCCCAATAAGTGATTTTAACAGATTACTGATGGTTTTATTAGAATACTCACATTGAAACACTGTTTCTCAAAGTTAAGAAACCTCATGCCTGGTCAGCATCTATATGAGTAACTTTCTGGGATTACAAGGTTCTGTAAGTTTGAATATACAGATGCTGTAATGGGTAATGACTTGGGATAAGAAATCTAAGAGCCAAGTTTGAATTCCAGTCAGGTTCATTACATACACTTACACAAATACCCTTGGTTGCTCATGAATTGAAAAGAGGCTTGATTGTCCAAGCAGGTTACAGTGGCCTCTAACAACATGCATTGGGCCAATACAGTAGGGTAATGGCCCACTCCCTCTCATGAATCAAGGGTAAAACCTACACCCAACAAAAGACTTTCACAGACTGAGAAGATTGTATTGGAATACATTTAACTCAACAGTTAACCACTTCATCCTGCAAAAACCAATGGAATGGGCAGTGCTGGGGATAACAAAGAAAGTGATCAACATGGATTAGGGATTATATATCAAGATTAGCTTATTCATTAATCCTCCAAAGTGAGACATCTAAAATTGATAAAGTTCTTTATGTAATGTTTGCATTCATTTCTGACCACTGACAATGTCTTTATTCCTGATTTTCAATGAATTTCTATACTAAAATCTGCAATGCATCCATATAAAATGCAATAAACATATATATATATATATATATATATATATATATATATATATATATATATGTATGTATATATACATGTGTGTTAAAAATGGCTGTTGACTTGTTAGAGCATTGCTGACATGCAGTGCCTGTACCAAGCTTATAGTGGTGTATGACTTTACAACATTACGAAGACTCATGCCAACAATGCTAAGAATCCCAAAAACATAAAGATACATACGGGTGTACACATTTTAGTTCACAAAAACACGCCCATATAAACGATTCAAGACGGCCATTCTGAAAAGCGTGAAGACCACCCACATCTGTGTCTTGTTGAGAGAACATCACTACATATAAATGCTACAGTCTCGACACCGAAATAGAATTACAATTGCATATATATACATATTCAAATGCATGGATGTGTATCTGTGCCTAACCTCAGATTGTTTATATGTGTGAATTAAAATGCGTACATGTTTGTGTATCTATGGATGTGAGAGTGTCATCCCAAACACAGAAGAAAATTCCTCCTCCCACCACCAAACATAATCAAACACAAGTGTTAATAGATCCATTTTTAAAAAAATAAACCAGTTTGTCTGATGATTGCAAAAGCATGAAACCCAGGGTTACAAACTAATATCCATATAGCTGAAATATATGTATGTCTGCTTATTTTTATCATAATCCTTTCATACTCATGAATATTTTTCTGTATATTTGATTGTAATATACGGAAAAATATTTGTGAATATAGAAATGATTATAAAAGAAATAAGCAGACAATGTTTGTAATTTATTCAATCAGACATACATATATGTGTGTGTGTGTGTGTGTGTGTGTGTGTATATATGTCTGCTTATTTTTCTCATAATCCTTTCATATTCATGGATGTTTTTTTGTATATTACAATTGAATAAGATCATCATCAGAGGTGCAACTGATGATCTCAGAAAGAGATAGAAAGTACTTAGGAAATAAAAGTGATTCTCACTGTTACAGTACATTTATTGCCTTATTTAATTGTAATATATAGAAAAATATTCATGAATATAAAAGGATTATGATAAAAATAAGCAGGCATAATATTTGTAATTTATTCAATCAGACATGCCTAAAAGAGAATTTGCTGCCTAAATGCACAAATATATATGTAAATATAAGTAAAAGTTTTTCACTTAGCTGATTGATGTTACCTTCAGCATATCAACTCCAGAGTTTCGTAGTCAGACCCATTCATCTGCTCGTAAGGGGGTATCAGCAATTGACTGCTTATATTTCATGATTTTTCTTTTTTTATTCATTTTATTACTTATTATCAAAGATACTCATATTTGAAATAGATGTCCCATTTTTATCTTTATTTTGAACATTGTGTATTGCAACTTTCTGGCTGTGTGGTTTTGGGGTTATGCCATTTCCTAGGAATATTTACATTTGTGCCTTTTAAGAAAAGGCAAAATGTATTTTTTTAGATAAAATACTTGATTTAAAATATTAATATTATTAAATATTGTTTAATATGGCCAACTTTTCAACTCTTCCTTTTTTATTTAATATTTCTTGCCTATATACCAACAAATATACAAAAGAATCCTTTGTATAAAATAAAATACTTTTTTTTTATCTAATGTTTTTTTTTTGTTTTTGTTTTCTTCATTTGTGCAGCAAGTCAATGGATGTGGGACCCGAGGATTTCTTCTGGACTCAATGTTCGACTTTGCTGACCATTTTAACAAACTGAACCTGAAAGAAAATGAGCTGGCTCTATTTTCTGCCATTGTGCTTTTCTCACCTGGTCAGTATTTTTTTTCTCATTATTAATTTAAAAAAAAAAAGAAAGAAAAAAAAAAAAGAAAATTAATTTTAACCTTTATCATTCTGTATGTGACTTTATTTGCTGTACAAATGTTTATCCTGCCATTGAAGATGAACAATAGTGTGTTTGAATTTCATAGTTGTGTTGTTATATCCTGCTATGACAACAGAAAACATCTGTCAACAATCCTTTTTAACCTTTATCATTCTGTATGTGACTTCATTTACTGTACAAAAAGTTTACTCTGCTACTGAAAATAACTATGATCCCCAAACAATAGTGTGATGAATTTCATAGTTGCGTTGTCACATCCTGCTCAGGATGGGACAATCCACCACCACCACCGACACAACAATGCCAACTCATCTCTGTGACAACTCAACACCAACCTACTCAGTTGAGGACAACTCAACAACATGGAAACTATGAAATTTTTTTTGCTGATCATTTTTTAATACATGATTTTATTTTAAATTTAAAAAATTCATTGAAAAATTGTCTGCAATTCCCCTGAAATATTCAATTGGAGATTGTTGCAAAAAAGAAGAATCAATCTGCAAAATTCTTTCATCTGCCTTCATAGACTTCTTCAATTTAATTACTCTTTGAAGTCCTTGAAAAAGAATGCAGTGGAAAGGGAAGTAATATTAATAATGCAAAGTGCTAAAGGTTAACTCTGTCACTTGCCACCAAGTTAATTTTAGCAAGTTTTTTAAATCCATATTTTTAATACTAACATTAAAATTTAGCACGGCTCGAGAGCCACTGAAGGTAGAGGGCTACTGTTAAAATGTTTATGAGGAGTTATATGAGCAAAAGAGGAAAGAATAGAAAGTGAAAGTTATAACGATAGATAATGATTGAACTTTGTCATGAAGAGGTGTATTATCTACATGTTTAACAAAACAAACATTTCATATCTAATATATAAAGCTCAAAGTCTGTCAGATAGTAGAAAGTGTCATTAGAAACAAAGAGTGCTGAACTGCTATGTAATACCTAATCTCTGATTAGACAGTGAACAATTTCCTTGCAGATTAAGAAAAAAGTGACAGGACTGTAGTTCTGACAAATGCTAAGAATAACATGGACTGAACATGTGAACAATGAAGAAGTCTTGGGGCAAATTGGAATTCTGATACTTAAAAATTAGACAGTTGAAATTTCTGGAACACCTAATGAGGAAAGAAGGCCTAGAAAATTGAACACTCACAGGATATAATGAAGGCAAGAGAAGCAAAGAGGGAAAAACATTTGTTGAATGGATGGCAGAATGTGAACAAAGCAGGAGGATAATGGGTAAAAAAATAGAGCAACAAAGAATAGGAAGTTGTGGAGAGCCATGCCCTGAAAGGACTTGGCACATAAAAGAAGAACTATTTCTAATGGAGAAAATTAATGATTAATTAATGGAGATAATAAATTTGCATATTCAGCTTAAAAAATCAATTTTTAAAAATTAAATGTCCTGTTATATATATTCCCTGCTTAATATAAACATTTTTTAATCATTTCAACCAGAAGCAAGGCAATAAAGCCACTAAAATGCAAGAGGTTACTGAATGTGAAAGAATAGGAGAAAAAGAAAAATATTAAGGGGTGAGAACAACAAAAAAACAGGAATTATAATTAATTTTCTTATTTTATTACATTTATCATATGATTAAATTACATTTATCAATTTGATACATGTAATAAAATTATTATATCAAGTTATTTTATTGCTTTTTATTTTAGTCATATGAATTCATAATCATATGAATAAAAATGTTGAAAGATTATTTGAGGCATAAAACTGACAATCACCATGCAGTGTTGATTCCTATATCCACACTCTACATTTCTTAATTTTCTCTCTTCAAAATCTCTTCTACCAAAAATAGCAGATGTGCAGATGATGTAATGGTTAGTGGCTTGGAGTGAGAAATCAAATTCCAGTCGAATTCATAATATTCACTTATACACAAATACTCTTGAGAAAGGGATGAATCCATCTCTTTCCATCAGCTATGGGTTAAAATATATCTGGAAAAATCATTGTTGTTCTCAAAGAAATTGTTAATGAAATATTAATTTGCAAAAAGAAAGAATTACTCTTACAATCTTAAATATGTTTTGGCTTTAAATAACCTGCAAAGGGTTGATAATCCATGAAAAGAAATCAATTAATCCCCCCACCTAAATATACCAAATTTAAGCAACTTATATGAATTAATATAATTTATATTTAAATTTCTAAAGTATTAATGTATTTTATTTATAATTTAACATTATTTCTTATCACTTTAAACATTGTTTATTGGATATCCATGTTTGAGTAAAATAGTGGAATACAGACTCAAACTGTGCTGGAAGTGTTTATTAAGACTCTTGAATACACAGACGTAGATGTAAATTTACACTATATATATATATATATATTAAAGAAAAACAGACCACTTTAAGGTTCCATTATAATAATTTATTTCACCAGAACCCTTTTAAGGGACACTGGATCATCAGATAACACTTCCAAAAATTAAATGAAAGATGAAATGAAAATTCATACTTTTGACGGGTAGTATCAAGTTTATGTAATTTAACAGAGAGGGTAGAGAGGAGTGGTGGGAGAGACATGGTTGAGTTTAGAGGGGGTTTATTTTAATATTTCTTTCAATCATACTTAGTATTGGGGGAGGAGGGACCAGACTTTGACCTATTTAAACGGTTAACTTAACGGAAGTGATATATTGAAATTGGAGGGGAGAAGAGAAAAGAAGAAAGAAGGTGGAAGTAAAGAGAAAGAAGCTGTAATTAGGTTTTACGTAGGAAGAAGGGGGTGGTATATTTTTAGCAATTTATGTAAAAAAAAATAGATTTTAATGTTTGATAGTAATTTAAATGTTCAAAAAATACCACGAAGAAATTAATTTGATGCTTGCTAGCAATTTAAATATTTAACTCTTTTTACAAATATATATATATATATATATATATATCCTGACTCCAGAATTTCATTTACAAAACCACTGAGAATCACTCTGTCCACTCATCAGGAGGTATCAACAATTGACTGCTTATACCTCTTGATTTTTTTTTTCATTTACACTTTTCATATGCACAAGTTTTTTTTTTCCATAGTGCAATTATGCATGAGTGTGTGTGTTCCTGTGTTTGCACCTGCCTGCGTATCTGTGTGTACATATAGAATGTCATAGTTATTTTTTTAATTGTATTTTTCATTTTACACTCCTTATGAATTTAAAAAAAAAAGGAAAACTTTTCTTTACCAAAGCATTTCAACCCCTGTGAACTCTATCTGATGACAAAATGCATTAGTAAAGTTTTATTTTTGTTTTCATCATATTGTCTTTTCATAGATATATTTAATTTGTATCTGAATTTTCACATGCACACACAAACACACACATCCATATACACAGTCTCTCATACATATTAGTAAAAGAAAACTAAATACATAAATACTTTACGATTTCAATAATTTAATAAAATAAAAATTGCTTTGCTTTTTGGTGCTTTGTTTATGTATTCTACAATATACAGGGGGGGGACATGTATGACCCATATAGGTAATAATGGTCCATTTTTATTTTCACAAATTCACTTTTTTTTTATAATTTTTTTCTCTTTCCAACACTGAACTTTTTTTTTTTTTTTTTTCTCTCTCTCCTCAGACCGTCCAGGATTAAGAAATGTTGAACAGATAAGAAAACTCCAAGAAACTTTGTTGAAATCTCTGGAAAGTCTTGTTACTCACAACCATATAGATGATCCGACCTATTTTAGCAAACTGATGAGGAAAACCACGGATTTGCGAACCATAAACACGTTACATTCAGAAAAATTAGTCATATGTAAGTAGATGATGTTCTTCTTTCAAAATGTATTTCTCTCGGCAGTGTCACCACAGAAAGATCTTTTGTTGTTGTTGCTGGGGATTTGGGAATCACTCCTGTTACTAATTTTATTTTTCTTTAGTAAAGATTAATCATTCCTGAAGGTGTGACTTTGTCTTTGCTATTTCCAGTCCCTTGCACGTACCCAGTGATGATAAAAATGATTTTTTAATTCAGATTATTTAAGTTATACAACTCACAAATTTTTTACAACTCTTGGATTATCTTGAAGGATTGCGACAAAACGCTATGGATATTCTTCACCCTTTCTTGACTCTTGCACAAGTTACCCACTACAGAAGCTACATATACAAGCAAGTCCTTCTAGAAAAGTTCCTAAAATGATATAGTTTCCTAATGATGGTTGTAAACAACTGGCAGGTGATCACAACAACTTGTATAAATGAAACATATTATGTTTTAAAATATTTAAAATTAATTATTTAATTAATTGAAATTATACACTAAAGGCCCACTATGCTGTATATGCAGGGACAATTCATCATCGTTCCCTTCATCTTCTATTGATAAGGAGAAAGTTCCATTTGGACAGTTTCTTTGCAATAATCGCTATTTTGTTAGCATTCTGGCCATAAAAGGCATGTTTGAATCTTTCTATAGTTGATTTGCCAAGGAGGTGAAACTAAAAATTTTATGTGTATACAGAAAACATGATTCAATTTTTGCTGCTGACATGAAAAAATCTTCTTACACTTTGCAGCTCTGATTGTCCACTGTTTTATTAAGGCATCTCCCTCCAGCTATGGGTTAAATAGTGCAGTAGACTGGGCTCTCTATCCTTGGGTACCAACTAGTTTAAGAGAATTCTGAATTCCAATTTGTGGTGAAGATAATGGGAAACTACTGGCAATTCACAGATAAAATGAAAATGGAATGTGTGGAGTCATGATTCCCAACATTCTGAAGGGAGATGACATTTAAAAAAGAAATTTGTTGTGATATTACATGTTAAGACTTTTCTGGTTATTACAAGAAGTAGTGCACACTACCTTGTTTTGTGTTTATAGCTCTCACAATGTTTTAATTCTGGTTACTTTTCGGGCATTTTTTTTTTTTTTAAATCATTTCATCCCAGGTAAGGCAATAATTCCACTAAGACACAAAGGGTTTCTGAGAGTGAGAATGAAAAGACTGGTGAGGAGAAAGGACAATAAAAGAAGAGGATTCAGGAAAACAGAAGATAGCAATTGATTTTGCATTTAAATATTTGACAGGGAAGCAATAAACCAAAGGAGAGTTGCAGACTGCAAGAGAAGAAACTATCAGAAAAGAACCTATGGTTACATTTAGCTAGACCAACAGTAAAACAGTGAGACCTACCTTCCATTCTAGTAGTACAATTAAATTCACGTGGTCAAGATACCAAGAAGGAGAGCTTATTAGAACAACTGTTATGAGAATATTTATAGAAAAGACATAGTGAAGCCTCGACATGATAGTAGGAAAGTGACTATGGGCGAGATACCAGATCAGGACCAATGACATTACAATCCCTTCTTTGGATTTTGTCAAGAATCTTGAGATATAATGTGTGAGACAGAGTGAGTGATTTAGTTGGTTGCTTATTTCCTACCAGTTTAGTATCTTGGTACTCAATGTTGGTATTTTCCAGCAAACAATTTTGTTATAAGATGAATGAAAGCAACTTACAGAACTGTCTGCTCATGGGTAACTTGTGCACAATTTTGTTAATATTTAAACTTTTATTTTCATATTTACATTTTTTTTCAAACTATTGTCCTCATCTTTATTGTCATATTCACAATATTTCGGCCATTGTACGCTCCGGCCTTCTTCAGGTGAGATACATTGGGATTTCAAACCAAAATGAGAACAGTTTATCCCAGTGGCTCGGTTCAAATTCCCAATTTGTATCACCTGGAGAAGACCAAAGCATACAATGACTGAAATGCCAGGAATATGACAATAGTGTAAATAGTTACAATACCTGATATTTAAAAAAAATATAGATGTTTTATTTACATCATCCTGATAACATAAAATGTATTCAATAGATTTGAATTTTTTTTTTTTTTTTTTTTTTTGTGGCCTTGGTCTTTGTAAACTAAACCAAATTATAGAGCTTGTGCCTTGGAAGAAGTATTCAGTTATATGACCGTCTTGAATCTTCCTGGTATATTCCTAGAAAAGAATAATATAGATGCAAAATTGAAAATACAGACATTGACTGACTGACAGATAGACAAGCATTTAGTGGAATGTATAGGTGCCATTGACTAGATCTTACAAAGACATGCTGTGGCAGGAAAAAACATGGCTGACACCATTGGCTGATGGGATAGCTCCTTTCTACTTTCTTATTTTTTTTTTCTTCTCAGATGACTCCTATTTTTAGCTACTTGTTGAGAGAACTCTATTGTAAGCATCCAGGTTCATTTTTGTTTTTTCTTGTTTTTTGCCCAAAATTTCTCTTCTGAATTCAGGACCCTCCCCTCCTCATTCAACAGTTTTTTCAAGGTGATTTTTTTTTTTTTGCCTGCACTACACCTCAGAAAGTAGGTAATAGGGCTTAACCACATTCTAATCATTACCACTTTGAAAAGAATATGTGCCATTATAGCTAACTAGGTAAGCAAAAAAGATATGTTAGCAAGTCAATACACAGCCTGGCTGGCATGTATTGTAACTTCTGTTTGTCATTTATTCAATGCTATGTGATGCCTTTGTGGATGTGGTTCAATGGTAAGAGTGTAGGACATGATAGATTTATGGTTTTATCTCTAAGCTGTTTATATAGAACATGATATCATTGGTAGGATTTATTAAACAACAGAATAACTTTTATGATTGCATATATAGTGCCAGATCAGGCATCTCAACTTCAGTCAATTTCTCACCAATGTGACATGGCTTCCCTCTGTCTCTTCTACAAGTATTTTCATGGCAACTATTCTGACATGTTTTTTTCCTTGGTGCCCTGAATATATGAATTTAAGCATGCTACTAGATTGGCATCTAGGTCCCACCATTTTACTTTTGGCTAAATGCAACTACTCCAACAGTTTCTTTTCTCGCACTTCCTACCTGTGGAACTCTTTTCCGTTCCCTTGCTTCCCTGATAACTACAATTTTCAAAAATTTAAATGCAATGTCAATCATCATTTTCTGTCTTCTTGAATCCCATCTATTTTTTGTTCTTTTCTCAATCCTCCTTATTCTCAGTCTTTTCTTTCACTTTCATTCCTTGTAACCCCTTGTGTACTAGTAGCACAACCACCTTGCTTGGGATGAAATGATTAAAAAAAATAGTAAAAGCACACACACACACACACACACACACACATATATATATATATATATATATATATATATATATACTGGAAATTACTTGTGATATTATGAGTAGGATATATTAAACAATTACATCAAAATCAAATGTGGGATTATCAATCATCAGGATTTACTGACAGAACAAGAGTATTATTAATCAAGTGGAATTCAATGATTTAAACACAATTTTACAAATTTTAATGTAAAACTTGTTTAAATGAATTTCCACAAATTTGTGCATCAAAAATCTCAATGAAAGGGATTATTCATGGTCAGGAATTAATTCAAGTGTTAAGAAGAGAATAAGACTTATAATTTGTATCTTTATTTGTGTTCTCGGTTTGGTTGTTATAGTCATACTGTTTTGACCATTGTACCCTGCAGTCATCTTCATATTCAGCCAACCCTCATGACACATGTCTTTTAATATTTCATAGTTAGTAACATCTTGCCCATCTCTTCCACTAAACTAGAGTATATGACATTTTGCACTACCCTACCCAGAGATTGAACTCATTACCACCAAGTAACAAGATATGCAATAGCAATACTTTTAACCAATAGACCATTGCAGCTTTAAACTTAATGTCACTTCAGAGTCTGTCTATATTTCTGAGATGAGGTATTATGTACATTATTTACATTAATCAGACTATTGTCCTCATCTTTGTCACCATATTTATCACAACGTTTCGGCCATTGTACACTCCGGCCTTCTTCAGGTGGTTGGAATGTCAAACTGAACCCTTTATTTCGCCCACTGGGGTAGACTGTTCTAGTTCTATGTGCCATGTTTGATGGATGTCACCTATCAGTTATTTCCTGTTAATTTTCCCTCTGAAAGTTCTCCACTGCCTTAACCGGGTATTGAACTCACACTCTTTGGGTCTTGTGACTGGATCTAACCAACGCCTTTATCCATGTGTCCAAGGATAAATATGGCGACAAAGATGAGGACAATAGTCCAAATAATGTAAATAATGTTAATGTCACTTGTCTGCTTCTTCAACTGAATCAGAATATGTGACCTTTACACGACTAGTTAGTGCAGTTTTTGTGTGTTGGGCTTAATGTTTTTTCTTCATTAGGGATTCATTTCTCTATTGTTTCCATGATAGTGTTTTGGCACAAAAAATATTCAGATGTTTTCTTTTAAGCAATAACGAAATATCACTTTTTAGTGGATATATTCAAAATGCACTTTGGAAGCTACAGAAAGGAGTATTGTCATTATCTTTTAAATGAATTTACTCAAACAGCATGATATAGATATGCAATGGGAGAGGCAATAATCAAAATTTGGTTGATGGTAATCCATCTAAGAGAAGGAAAACTCTGATTTCAAACCCTCACTGCCTTGAGGAAACTATGAGGATATCTGGACTCAGCCCCGTAACAAGGCCACGTAAACGCTTTTGAACTCTGTCAAGGCCAAAAAGTGACAATTGAGCAGCTCTAGCCCACAGATGGCAGAAATATTTCAGTTTTTGGTTTGATCTGATTCTTGTAGAGATAAAGCATGGTAGGAGAAGCCAGGTACTTTCTGTAGTGATACAAGGAACTGACCATTTTTCCCCAGACTCTTTAGCGATGAACTTGAACTTGAGATCTGGGTAGAACTTGAGTCCCAAAAGACATCCAGCACAACGTGCCACATTGAGTGTACAACCTGTTCTAGTCTAGGGTTAACCATTATCTTTCCCACATACCCTCATAAACTGCATTTCTTACCTCTTATTCTTACCGCTCACACAACAAACTTCTTTGAGTGGCTCTTGGGCCTTATACAGAGGAAACATTAATAAAAAAAAAAAAAAAAAAAATTGAGTGTAGGCAGAAGAGAATTTATGCCTTTCCCAAGAGTATCAACATGAACTGAATGCAAACATACCCAACAAAAATTCCATGCTGATAACAACCATGTCACTTCGCATTTCTTTGAAATACCTAAGCTTATCTCAACCAAACTTAGATCTTTGCATTCAGGAAGCCTGTGGAGTATTTATTGTGAAACCTATAAAACTGCCTCCCAGGGCATTTTTTTTTTTTATTTTATAGGCAATTAGATAACTTGATGGTTGAGCATATTTTTGAGAGTTTAGGATTTGTGAGGTCAAGATGCCCTAAAATAATAACATTTTATTGCAGGGATCAAGCAGCTAGTTTTCTTTAGAATGAAGACAAGCCTAGAGATAGAAAAGGCAGAAAGATTTACAGAGAGATGAAAACAGAACAATAAATGAACAAAACACTTAACAGTGTCATTCTTTTTCCTCAAAAATCAGGACTACATGAAGGTGGATCCCACAGGGGTTCGTCAGGTGGTAGTGAAAGAGGATGAAGAGAACAGCAGTTTCGAGCCTTGGAGTTTCCTTGTTGCACTTTGTACTTTATTTCTCTTGGTTTCTTTCTGATCTTCCTGCTATTCTCTCTTTCACCCTCTCTTTGTGCTTATATATATATATATATGTGTGTGTGTGTGTGTGTGTGCTTATACATATATATATATTATTACTATTTATATATATTTATATATATATATATTACTATTTTATATATATATATATATATATATATATATATATATTTTTTATATATATATATATATATACTATTTTATATATATATATATATATATATATATTATTACTATTTATATATATATATATATTATATATATATTATTACTATTTTATATATATATATATATATATATATATATATTATATTTTATATATATATATATATTATTACTATTTATATATATATATATATATATATATATATTATTACTATTTTATATATATATATATATATATATATATATATTATATTTATATATATATATATATATATATATATTATTACTATTTATATATATATATATTATTACTATTTATATATATATATATATATATAACAATTATTATTATATATATATATAATTATATATGTATAATTATTATATATATATATATCAGCAGTATTTTGTGTGTTTATATAAGCAATGAGAGAGAATACAAGAATAAAAAGAAAAGTGGGAATATATTTTTTCACTCTCCTTTTACTTCTCCCTTCTCCTTTTTATTCTTCTCTTTCCCTCCCTATGTTCTAGATCTATCTTTCCCTCTCTTTCCTCATTTTCCTCATTCATTTCTTTCTCTCTTTTTTGCACTTTCTTGTATATTCTCTCTTCTCACATTTCTCTCCTTTTCACTCCCTATATTTCCTACATGTTCTTTCACTACCTCTCTTCTTCTCTACAGTTTTCTCTGTCTCTCTTTTTCTTACACCTTCTCTCTTTATTTTCTTTTTCTGACTCTTTCCCTTCTTGCATTCTACTCTTCTCTTTACCCTCTCCTTCTTAAGATCCTTTATGTTTTTGTTTTTTTTGTTTTTTATCCTCTCTGTCATATTCTTTCTCTCATTCTCCCTATATTCCCCCCCCCTGCTGGAATTACCCTCTTGACCTTTTTTCTCGTCTCTTTCACTGCCCTCCTTTCCCCTTATGATAAAATTTCCAGAAAGAAAATACAGTTCAAAAAAATATTTCGGACAGCAGGAAATGTCAAATCCTTTTTACCATTTTTTTTTCTCTTTCTTTTAATTCAGCTTCATTGAAATCCACAAATAAATTCTTTGATAATTGGAAGTTTTTAATTCTTATTTAACTTAATCTTTTTCTTTTCTTTTCTTTTTTTTTTTTCTTGTTCCTCTCATACCCTTTCTCTTTTTCTCTCCTTCCCTTATTTTCCTCTCCTTCCTTCTATCTCTTCTCATTCCTTTTTCATTTTTCTCTCTTTTCCTTCATTTTCATTTTACATTCTTCTTCCTTTACTTTTTTCCTCTTTCTCTTGTCTGCTTTTTATTTCTTCTTTCTTTTCTCTTTTCTCCACCTTTTCTCGTTTTCTTTCCTCTATTCTCCTTTCTTTTCTCTCCTTTTTTCTATTTTCCTTCTCTCTTTTCCACTCTTTCTCTACATGTTACTTTCTCCTTCTCTCTTCCTTTTCTTCACTTCATTTTTCTTCTTTATATCTTTTTCTCTCTGATTAATTCTTGTTTTTATTTCACGGCTTTACCCATATCCAATCAGGTGCTCAACTAAAAAGATGTCAAGCTTTAAAAAAATAAAATATAAAAATAAACTTTAATAACTCAAAATTACTTCTTACTCACATGAGTAGAAAAGAAATTTGATAATCCTCTTGGGGGAGAGGCAAATTATTTTATTTCTACTGTGTGTTTTCAGATACAGTCATATTCTCAAACACCACTTTTTTCTGCTTTTATTCAGTTCATCTGAAAAGCAGCAGTAAAAATATTTTATCTACCAAAACCTAAATCCATTGGACATTCAACAGAAAATGGTCTCTGTTGTTTGATTGGCATTTAGGGAACATTTAAAGTTTTTTTTTTTTTCTTTCAATAGTTAAAACGGACAGAATTGTGTGTTATCTAAAATTTACAATTACAATATTTCTGATATTCTAATTTTTTTTAGTGTCTTCACTCTTTTCTTGATTAGTAACTTCCTTCTTATTACTTTTACTAGTCTCATCTTATTGCTTTTATTAGTTTCTTCATCCTATTGCTTTCATTAGGTTCTTTTTATTGCTTTGATACTATATTCAGCTTATTGCTCTTATTTATCTCTTCATCTTATTGCTCTTATTTGTCTCTTCATCTTATTGCTTTTCTACTATGTTCAACTTATCACTTTTTATTAATATGTTCAACTTATTTCTTTACTTGTATCTATATTTTTGAATTGGTATATTCATCATCTTTTGTTGATGAGTATTTTGACTTTTTTTATTAGCATTTTTTTTTACTACTATTTTGATTTATTTTTAACCCTTTACTGAAGTTGCTTCATTCATAATTCCCATAATTTAATTTCAAACCAAATTATTTTCTGAAAATATTTTGATGAAAGATAATATAAAGAAAAGTATATAAGTAAAAAAGAAACATATCTGAATTATAAGGAAAAGATTTTCATCTTAAAATGAAAATTCATTTTGTCTTCCTCATTTTTGTTTTTACCAATCATCTCCCTCAATTCCATCAGAAAATATAATTACCGTTTGTTCTATTTTTGTCAATTTCTTGTCTCATATACAAAAATACCTTCCTTATTTTTGTTTTTGTCTCTTAGTCAACATTAGTATAACCGATCCCCTGTCTTATCTGTTGACCTACAAGAAAGCGAGTCTTGTTTGTTAAATCCTACTTACTAACAACCATACTATTGTTATTCAAGTCTTCTTTCATTTTGAAACCATCAGGAGTTAGGTGATCTATAACTGCCACTGGCCAATATTGCTACTAAATCATTGAAGGCCATTTTTCTCAATTACAAAAAGAGGTTATGATTATATTTTGATTGTAATGTTATTTTTAAGACACTACAGTGTGTTTTGAATTAGGGTGAAGTCATTGTAGACAATGAAATAAATGGTTATGGTGGTTCCATTATAATTTATTTATTTTTCTTTAAATAGGATTTTTTTCTAACACATACTTCTAAAATAGCAGATAAAGTGATATTTTCTGGATTTTATAGTTTGATATTTTTTTTCCCACCCGTAAAAAAAGTGGATAATTTGCATGTTTTTTTTTTTTTTCTTTTTTTTTTCTACTCTTATTCTTTAATATTTCTTTTTTATCTTTTTCTTTTTTCATTGGTCTCTTTGTTTCCTTTTGACTTTTTCATTCAACCTTGAATTTTGACTGTGTCAAGGAATGAAAACTTGTGGAGAGCCACAATCAAGAGGGGACATGGAACATAAAAGAAGAAGTCTGTTTCTATCCACATTTTAATCATTTTCTTTCTTGTCATGTTCAACCTCTCCTTTCACTTTCTGATTGTCTCCTCTTTCAATCCTTTCTATTTTATCTTTCTTCTATTTTTGTTTTTTTATCTTTCTTCCTCAACCTCCTTCTCAGTCTTTCTTCTTCTTTCTGTTATGCTCTTACTTTCCCTTTTTCTTCTCTTTCCTTCCACATCATTCCCTTTTATTTTTCCTTAATTCATTCTCCTTCTTCTCTCCATTTTGTCTTTATCTCTTTCATTGTCTTTCATTCTACCCTCTGTCTCTTTCATTCACTTTCATATTCTTCTCCACCTCATTTATTCTCTCTCTTTCTCTCTTATTTTTCCCCTCTGTCTCTTTCATTTTCTATAACTTTTTCTTTCTATTTCATTCATTCTCTTTCACTTTTTCTTCTGCCTCTTTCCTTCTGTTCCTTCATCTCTTTCAATTTCCCCCACTTTCTTTCATTGTCTCTCATTTTTGAATGTACTTCTTTCATTGTTTCCCATTTTCCCTCTCTCTTTTTCATTCTCCTTCATTTACCTTCCATTTTTTTTTCTTTCAATCTCTTTCATTCTCTTCAAATCCTCACTCCTTGTCATGTTCTTCATTAGCTTCTCCCTTTTTCATTATTATAATTCTCAGAAATGAATCTCTTTACGGATTTTTCTCTCCCTCATCTTTTGACCCCACAGGATCCATTGCATGGTAACAGTTTCTTTTAAAAGGAACACACACTACTCCTGTGGCTGTAGAGACAGGCTCCCATTAACTGATAACACCTTCTTTCCACAGCTAACTCCTTATTATCATTGTTTTCTCATCCTTCCTTTTGCCTGTATACTTGCTTGTTTGTATTGGCTACCCAGCAAGACAATTGGCCAACTGGTCGGCTGTATTGTCATATCGCCAGGCAATCATCATCGGTCTCTACAACTTGTCGGCTCCTCCTCGATTTTCTTTTGGGCTTTTTGTCTTCTTCACTTTTGCTTTCTTTCTCTTCAACACTTTCTTTACCCAATTTTCTTTTCAGTTTTATTCTCTCTTTTCTCCCTATTTTCTTGTATTCCTTCTTTCTTTAATCTCCTTCTTTTTTTTTATTTTCTCCCTCTCTCTCTCTCTCTCTCTCTCTCTTTCTCCCCCCACTTATTTTCTCCATCTTTGTTTCTCGCTTTGCTTGATTCTTCTCCCTTTTTCTCATTTATATATTTCTCTCGCTCTCTTTGCCTCTTTTCAGCACTCTTTGTTTCTCCGCTTCTCGTTATTCTCTCCTTTTTTCTTCTTTTTTCTCTTGTTTTCTCTTTATCTTGTTCTTTTTTTCATCATACCCTCTTTCTCACTCTCATATTTTATTCCTATGTTTCTTTCCTTCATAGTCTCTCTCTCTCCCACATTGTTTCTCTTTGTCTTTTTCATTGTTACTTATCTCTTTCTCTTTTTTGTATTTCTCTTTCTTTGTCTCTTTTTTATCCTTTTCTTTTCTTTTATGATTTACTCTCTCTCTCTTTCCCACTCATATTCTATTCCTGTGTCTCTTTCTTTCTTCTTTTTCAGTCATTCTTTCTTCTTTCTCAATCATTCCCACTCCCACTCTCTCTCTCTCTCTCTCTCTCTCTCTCTCTCTCTCTCTCTTTCCATTCATGCTATCATTCTTTCCTCTATATTCTTTGCAACTTCTCTTGAATTTTGGGGCAGCCTCAGGGTATGTCATCCTGCCCTCACTGCTGCAAACGCTACAACTCTTCTGCCTTCATACACCAGTCCCACCACTACACTGCACAAGATGTACCCTCTCCATCTCTAAGAGCCCCACCCATATCTTCCCCCAAGCACTATTCACTCCCGTGGCTAGATCATGGCTGCTCTACTGTTGAAACTCTTGGTAAAAGCAGGAAGTAGGTGACACAGACAGACTGACAAACAGACAGACACAAATAGAAAAAGAGGAAGGGGTGGTTGCTTACTTCTTTCTATGAAAGGAACTTCTACCATCTCCACCCCTACTGTTATCCATCCACCACTCCTTTTTCTTTTCTTTTTTTTTTCTTTTCTTTTCTGTCTTTTAATTATAGCTGAGTTGTACTTGTAGCTTTCCAAGAATATATTAGAACCTTATTTGTGTGTCTCACTCTATATTGGGTTAGAAGAACTATTAGCCTTCTTTTTATCCTTCTCTCTTTCTCTTTTTTTCTCTTTTCTCTTCCTATTCTTTCTCTCTCTTTCTTTAGATTTTTCTCTCCCTCCTCTCATTTCTTTTTTTTAACTTTCCCTCTTTTTCATTCTCTTTAGCTTTTTCTCTCCTTTCTCTCTTTTAACTTTCTCTCTTTTTCTCACTTTCTCTTTCTTTCCTCTCACTTTTCCACCACCCATTCTTTCTTCTTTTTCTGTTTATTTTCTCACTTTTTTCTTTCTATTCACTCTTTTCTCCTTGATCTTTTGCTCTAGTTTTCTCTTTTTTTTCTCTCCCACCTTTCTTTCTTTCTTTCTTTCTTTCTTTCTTTCTTTCTTTCTTTCCCTACTGTTTTTTGTCTTCTTTCCTTTAATCATCGTATATGCTAGAACAATGCATATTATTTTCTCTCAGTATTTACTGACCAAATTGTTCATCTCTTTGACCATGTGGATCAGGCCATTCAACCAATAGCCACTTTCATCTTACCAAAAGCAAACAAAACATTTTTCTTTCCTTCTTCACTTTCAGTCAGGAGGGGGGGGTCTTATTTTTTTTCTTTCTTTTTTTTTTGCCTCTCTGGCAATTTCATTTCAATATTTTTGGCACAATTTTGACTGCTTTGCATTTCTTTTACTGGTAAAATGTTTTTTTGTTTTTTTTTTTGCATCTCTCCTTTCCTTTCTTTCATTTTGCATCTCTCCTTTCTTTTTCATTTCTTTCCTTCCCTTTTTCTCATCAACTCACTTTCCATCCCTACTTTTTCACAATCTCTTTCTCTCTCTCTCTTCTTGTTTCTCTTTCCTTTCCTACTTTGCCAACCTCTCTTTGCTTCCATTCATCTTCTTCTTCATCTGTTTTGCTACCTTCTTTTTTATTTTTTTCATTTCTCTTTTTTTTCCTTCTTTTTACATTTCTTTTTTTTCTTCTTTTCCATTTCTTTTCCTCCCTTATTTTTTCCTCCATCTCTCATTTTGTTCATTTTTTTTTTTTTTTTACTTCATTTCTCCTTTCATGCCCTCTTTTTCTTTCATCTCTCTTTTCATTCCTTTCTTTTCTCATCTTTTTCTCTCCTTCCTTTCTTTGCATCCACTCGCTTTATAGCCAAGTGGTCAGTTCATGGTCGTTCTCATCTGTGTTAACTGAGCAAGTAAGCCTATTGGTGCCTGTATTTATAAACCAATAAAATCTACACACTCATTTACACTTGGATACCCAAACAAATTCTTTAAATACATGCACTAATTCACACACCCACACACATGTGCTAATTCATATGCACACTCATCAGCAAAACAACCCTTACCCACATACAGGGTCAAAGTACGACAGTACTTGCATACTGACACCTCACAAGTATCATATGTCGTATGGAAAATAAACATTTAAATATTTTCATATTCAAATATTGTCTTTGATTAATCTTCATCTTTAATTTATAAACTTAAAGTGTCTTTTTTTTATTTTCTTTTTTCTACCTCTTTCTTGTGCATTCATTTTTTCTTTTTCATTCATATTTGTTTATTCAGCTCTTTTTCCCCACGTTTTTTCTTTTTCTTTCATTTTTTTTTTCTCCTTTTCACTCACTTTTTTTCTTTCTATTTTCTCGTTTTCTTGTTTCTAAATCACTTTTATTGACCTATTAGGTTTTTTTTTTTTTTTTTTTTTTTTTTTGACCATTCCTTTTATGATGTTTCCCAGAATGGAGGTAGTCAAAATGTCTGACCCATTCTTGCTCTTTCTTCCTGAGCCAAGGGCAAAAAACGGGTGTGTGTGTGTGTGAGGGGGGGGAGCACTGAAAGGATGAAGTATTCACATCAGCTTATGTAAGATGGCAAACCAGCTTCCCTTTTTAATAGCTGTCAGCCATAACAGCCGATAGGGCAGCAGACACACAAACGGGCAGACAAATGGATAGACAGACTGACTGACTGACTGATGCTTAGCCAATCACATGGCCACTTACATAAGCAAAATATTTCAATGGACCCATGCTAAATTTCATACTTCTGTTTTTCACTCTCTTTCTTTTCCATTCTCTTTCCCTCACATTTGCGTGCACACACACACACACACACACACACACACAATATAATTCTTAATATTTTTATTTGTTTACTTTTCCCTTTTCATTTTATCTGGCTTTTTCCTTTTCTTTTTCTGTTCCTTTTCTCTTTCTCTCTGTTTTTTCTCTCATCTTCTCTTCTTTCTTACTCACATTTTCATCTTTCTGTTTCTTTTTTTTTCTCTTTCCACTCTCGTTCTTATATTGCTTCTCTTTCTCTTTATTTCTTTCATCATTTTTCTGCTACTCTCCCACTCTCTATTGAATAATCACTCTCTCTCTCTCTCATTATATAAATTTATTTTCCTTTCTCTCTCTCTCTCTCATTCACTTTTTCTCAATTTTTTTTTTTTTAAATCTGTGGATGTACAGATAGTGTAAAAGATAACTGCTCAGAATGACAATTCAGAGAGCCGAGTTCAAAGTTTGATCACCGAAGTTAAGCAGCACCAAGCCCAGTCAGTACTTAAATGGGTGACCACTCTGGAACACTGGGTACTGTAAACAACAATCCAAAATATGTTTTGGCTTTAAATAACCCACAAAGGGTTGATAAACTGTAAAAAAAACAATCAATTTATCAGTCTTTATAAGCCTCATTCTCCATATATTTAGTTGGCATGATTATATTCTCCTCTTTCCATCTTTTTTAAAGAAATGAGACATTTTTAAAATTTTATATTTAAATTTTGTAATTGTGTCCTTTATCAAGAATAGAGTTCTAAACACGAAATTGGCAGCTAGGTGTCATAATTTTACAATTGAAATTGCGAGATATAACTGTAAGTTCTATATTAACAGTTTCTTCTCTCGCACTTCTCGATTGTGGAACTCTCTTCCAGCTTCTTGCTTTCCAGTCAACTTTGATCTTCAAAAATTTAAATGCAATATCAATTGTTATCTTCTGTTTCCTTAATTTCTGTTCTTTTATTATCCCACCCTCCTTAATAATTTTTTTTTTCTTTCATATTCTTTCACACTCAGTAAACTCTTACATCTTAGTGGATATATATCTTCCACCTATTGTTTCTTTGTTTTAAAATCATAACATTACTGTTGGGGTTATCTGTGCTCTTTCTCAGGTAGAAACTCATATCCACCAACCCCCAATGCAAAAAGAAAAGCAAGTTAATTATTAACATTAAAAATTTAAGGATTCGTAGCCACCAGTGGCATAATCTAAAAAGCACATTTCATTATTAATGACAACTTATCGTCATATCACTAAAGTATTCACTGTGCTTGTAAAATACAATTTTGTTTTAATTGGTTGCTTTGGCATCATCAAAACAATTTTCATATGAGAAAAAACACATGATTAAGGAGAGAGGATAAAAGAACAGGAATTAAGAAAACAGAAGATAACGATTGACATTGCATTTAAATTTTTGAAGATTAATCTTGCCAGAAGAGAGTTTGACAAGCAAGAAGTGCAAGAGAAGAAACTGTTAGCACAGAACTCCATTACATGTAGCCATTCCAACTGTAAAATTATGTGACATTGCTACCAATCTAGCACTGCGCTTAAATTCATAAAGTCTAGGTACTATAGGGGAAAGTTCATCAGAACAATTACTATGAAGACATTTATAGATAAGGGAAATGATTATGGTGGTGGGAAAGTGACTGAAGCCAAGATGCCAAGTTAAGACCAATAACATTGCAGATTCTTCTTGGATTTTATCAAAACTCTCTAAATACATACTAGAAACACCAGACCAGATATAGCAGCAATATTCAATGCATGGGCAAATGGTAGACTTATAAATCTTGTAAGATAGATTCTGTTGAGAAAAATTTATTTATTAAGATTACCTAAACCCCCCTCCCCCCCCATTAATAGAAATACTAAAACTTTATTTTATTGTTCTTCATTCTGCAAAGAATGCAAAGCCTTTGGTTTATAATATTTTTTTTAACAATGTAGCAATTAAATTGTTTTTTAAGAGAAATCTTTTGTCAAAAAAAAATAAAAAATAACAAAACATATATATATATATACACACACACACACACACAGTCCTTCGCAAGCAATTCTAGTTGGTTTTATTGAGGTCTCATGGTATAAATTTATAGTTTTCAAGAATATAGATATGATGTCATTTGCATCAAGTTATATGAATGGTGTTGTGAGTCAGCTGTTGTTCAATGAACATGACAACGATGATGATCATGATGATCATGATGATCAGTGGAATGTCGGTTGGGATGGTGATGTTGGAAGTAAACCAACTAAATTAATGAAGATGTGACTAAGGACTCCAAATAAATGACTACTGAATTCAAGGATATATATATATATATATATATATATATATATATATATATATATATATATATATATACATGTACGTGACCATAGTACAAAATGTCTGTTTCACTATAAGCGGTTGTGCGTCAGCGGTTGTGATGGAAATCGCTTATTTATTGACTAGGCATACTTTTTACACATTTTTATTTTATTTTACTTATTATTGCAAGCGCGTTTGTTGCAACATATACTTTTAAATGCATGTCTGTGTTCAAGCTTGTAGATATGTGCGTGTTTTTTTTACTGATTATATGCATTGATAAGAATATATTGTTTGCTTCCTCTTATTTAAGCATATCAGCTTATGCAACTTTAATAGTGTGTCAGTGTTAAATGCATAAACTTATATAGGTCTTTCAAAGCTATAGTTGGATCTTTAACATCATGACAAGTAAGCCCTGCTCCACCAAAACATTGTCTCTCTCTCTATCTATCTATATATATATATATATATATATATGCCATTAGCCAAAAGTCGAAACTAAAAAGGAATCTAAATGGAATAATAATTAAAATTTGAAATATTAATCTACAAACCCAGTGTAAATACAGAATTTTATTTTTTTAATTTATTATTTTTTTGTTCAAATTCAATATATATATATATATATATATATATATATATATATATATATATAATGAGAGAAAGAGAGAAATCTAAATGAAATAATAAAAAAAAACGAAAGAATATTAATCTACAAAAGTGTCTGAAGATTTTAATTTTTTTATTTTTTTATTGTTCTAAAATATATATTATAAATATATATATATATATATATATATATATATATATATATGAATATGAAAGAGAGAGAATTTTCTTTCTCAATGCATTTCATCCTCTGGTGGATTTTATCAATGTAAATGTCCATCATAAATAAATTTGCTAAACTCCATCACAGAACAAAACGCGTTGGTAAAGAAAAGTTATCCGTTTGTCTTTATTCATATTATCTTTTTACAGATATATTTTTATTTATATCAGAATTTTCACAAATACACACGTGTGTGTGTGCAAAAGTAAGATCTTTCAAAACTATATATTTACAATTTAGTTAAATCTTTTTAAGTAAGCCCTCCCAAAAATATTTTCCAACATAGTGTGTTTATATTTATATATATATATATATATATATATATATATATATATATATATATTAATGCCATCACAAAATACAAAGAATAAAGAAAAGAAAAGGGAAAAAGATTAATTAATTTGTATTATTCTAAGTACCACGAAAATGGATGCTTTTTTTCAGAAACGAGAGCAAAATAGAAAACGCTACCCTGCATTAAAATATTTGCCAAAAATCGGAGAATTATCCGATTCAAACAAAATTGTCAGTACTTATTCATTAATAAATGAATATTTTACTGAAGAAGTTATTTTATTAGAAAAATATTTGTCGGGTATGTTCTATTCCCCTTTTTCGATATTTTGTTTGTACTTTCAATTTGGGTTCGTCCATTTTTTTACAATTATAAAGAAAACTCCGGGATGATATTATTTCAGTAAAAAAAAATATGCAATATCAAGTGTACCGTATTTTACTAAAAAATAATTCAATAAAACTCAAAAAGTAATTTCTTTTTTTTTTTGTTTTTCTTTAGAATTGATGCATACATAATTTAATAAAAGTAAAACACGTTATTTTCTTTCAGAAATTACTTCAGGAATTAAACGTAAATTGTTCTTTTCGGTTCTTATTATTTTAAAAACAAATATTTGTCTTATTTTACCTACGTAATTTTTTCCCTTCGCCACCAAATTTTTCAGAATTACGACGACACTATTTCATTCACATAAAAAATACTTTACTATAATTTTTCTAAATTTGACTCTTAGAATAAATGTTGTTTTTTTTCTTAAACGTAAATTACAATTACGCTATATTTTTGTTTCAGTAATGCCTTGATGCCTTCAAATTTATTCATTATATTATAAAAGCATATAGAACAAAAAAATTATATTCTTAAACTATTGGTTAAGGTTAATGAAAATTTATTTATAAACAAATAACAAATTCTCGATTATTGCACTGCTGGTCTTCCGTATTTAGGTTTTATTTCTACTTTTTCGCGTACTTTTTTGGACAGGGGTAGAATTAAGCTGTTTTTATCTTATCCTTTGACCTCAAAAGCTACCGGGCGTAAATAAAACATTAATTTAATTTTGTTTTAAGCTAAACGAAGCATTAGTTTTAGAAAATACAATTAATTAATCCTTAAATTTACTAATAGACATTGAAATATATTTGTAGGACCAATATTGGATTTTAAAGAGATTTTTAAATTTATTGTTTATATTTTTTTATATACAATGGCGATTCGATGAGTGACGAAAAAATGTCATGGTTTTAAAATACCTAAAATTATTATACCTATTTACAGACGGATTTTTTTTCTTTTAATTCGAATTAGCTTTAGACCGTTATCTTTCAAATAGAATCGAAATTTAAGTTCAAAAAAAGCATTTAAAATGTGTTTTGCGTTTTTATTGTTTTGTTATTATTTTTTTTTTTTTTTTTTTTTTTGTTTAAATAGTCTGTTTGGTACCCATATTATTTGACCTTATTCAGCTATTGGTCACTCCTGTGAAGATCGAACCTGCTAACAATGGTTTACATTTTACAACAACACATCCAAGAGAGACTGGCTTAATAAGTACAATTGGAGGCAGATAAATTGTTCATAATGCCACAATGAGTATGTCTATCTATGTAAATGTGTGTATATAATTAACTAGCTTAAAAACCGCCCTATCAGCGGCATTTAAGCTAGCTCCTGCGGAGGATTCTTGACTGGACCTTCATCACAATAGGTAAGAGTAGATGCGATAGGCAACAATTAACTACAGAAGAACTCAAAACTGATCGCTGCATTTAAGTATTGCATTAATATTTAAGCTTTCCTTTTAAAAGTTCAATGATAATTCTTCTGCCGCCACTTAAAGACAATTTGATGTACGTAGGTCCTTACTTTCTGTACAAACAAATATTTTTATTTCATTGTGACTTTCCCTGGATTTCGCAATTAATTTCGATTATTCCAAAATTTATTTCCACGTTATAAAAATTATTTTCGTACAAAAAATTAATCGCAAAAAATCACGTAAAAAGTCGCCGAAAGCAATCACAGTAATGAAAACTTGGGAATCCAAAATTTCGAGACTGCGGGTCCAAGTCCGGTTCAGACTATTTTTAATTTGCTCACGGAGTCGGTCTGATTCCAAAATGGTATGTTGGGCTACGGCCTCTAGGGGTAAAGTTGAAAACGTGTCTGTAACACAGTGACATTTGCATTTAGTGTGTGTATACGGGGAGAGTCTTTACCTGACTAAATGACCAAACATCAGAATTTAGGGTGGAAGTATTCTTTATTTTCACCACCCGTTTGTACGTAAGGTGTGTTGTGTATACGTTGTGTGCGTGTGTGTGTGTTTGCCCGCGCGCCACTCTCGATGTTTTCAATATGTGTCTCATTCTACATGTATATCTATAAATACATTCTCGATTATGTGTCTATGTATCTATATTTCAGATGTGTGTGTGTGTGTGTCTGTCTGTTTGTTGTTTCTCGTCTGTTAGGTCAAGTGACCTGGTAACCTCTTTTTTGTTTATCAAGTTTACAATGCTGGAAGAAGAAGAAGAAAAAAAAGGCAACAGATAAATAAATAAAAAGAAAAACAAGAACTCTATTAAATAAAAAAATAAAAAAAGGCGGGGGAGAAAAATAACTAACAAACAGACGTGAGGGTGGTGGGAAATCCGGCAAGAGAAAAGAGGGTGTGAAAAATAGAATTTAGGGATGGTAGTTGGTAGTGAGGATTCATAGGCAGTAGGGTGGGGTGTTGAAGTGTGGGTGTGGCGGTGGTGATGGTTTTTAGTCTGAAAATCAAATGAAAGGAAATTGTGTTGGGTATTGGGTGTGGGGAAGTAGATTCTCCACCACAAATCATTCTTTCATTTGAGAATAGTGCTGGTAAGACTAGAACATAAAGTAACCAAAACAGTATTAAATTGAGAACACTGGAAGAAGAGATTTATTTGCATAAGTCAAAATGCCTTTGATCTCCTCATCTTTCTTTCTTTATTTTCTTTCTTTCTTTCGTCCTGTTCTTTTATTTTCTCTCTGTTTCTTGACCTTTATTTCTCTCTCTCTCTCTCTCTCTTTCTTTATTTCTTTTTGTCCATTCTTTCTCTCTCCCCCTGTCCCTTTCTCTTTTTCGTCCTTTCTTTCTCTCTCCTGTTTTGTCTTTTTCTTTCAACAGACAAAGAATTGTGGTAGTATAAACTTTATATTTTTATTACTTATTGTATCAATTTACAGTTGAGTGGGCTAGATGTAGCCATAAGTTCTATGCTAACATATTAACATATGCTAACCATAAGTTCTATGCTAACAGTTTCTTCTCTCACACTTCTCAATTGTGGAACTCCCTACTGGCTCCATGCATTCCAGCCAACTTTAATCTGCAAAAATTTAAATGCAATGTCAATGGCTATCTACTGTCCACCTGATTATTCTTTTCTCTTTCTGCTCATTATTAATGTTTCTGTTCCTGATTCTTCCACACCCTGTAACAACTTGTGTCTTAGTGGCTTTACTCAATTGCAGGGGGTGATATCAATTAAGAATACTTTAATTTTTAAGTTTTAAATGAACAAAACGATGAAGGTAGTGAAGGAGTTTAATTGTTTTTTTTTTGTTTTTTTTTTTCAGTAAAATTTCCTTACTTAATCCTTATTTCATCATTCTGTCATATTTTAATTTAATCCATATTTTCAACTCATATATGGTTGCGCATTGCATTCTTTTATATCTGACTATTTTTATTATTTTGCCTTTACTTTTTAAAATTTTTCAGCTGAAAAGAAGGCAAGTGACTATGATACTCAGAATCACTTTTATCCATCTGACCTCCAACAGCAGCATCAGCAGCACCAGCAACACATGGAAGTTGATGACATTAGTGTAGAAGGAAAGTAAGTATTTACTTTTCTTTGTTTTCTTCAATGTGTTCCTTATAGGACATGTGTAATGTTTAAGAATGATAGTAACATTTGAAAATGGGAGAAACGGGGGGGGGAATCTTTTTTTTTTTTTTTTTTTTTTTTTTTTTTTTTTTTTTTTTTTTGCAGGGCAGGGGGTACCTATTCTGTCAGTCAGTTAAAAGCCATACATTTTAGATTCTCTTTCATCTCATTTCTTTCATGACTGACTAAGCAGAAGTAGGTTGCCATTTCTTTCTGCAGTAGGCTAGTAGCCAACCAAGGCTAAAGAACCCAGACTATCCTGCTATTCAACCCATAGCTGGAGGGAGAAGAAATGAATTCATATCTTTCCCAATGGTATTTATCTACCCTATACATTCTCATATTATGGACACGTGGCCAAGTAGTTAGAATATTTGCATTCTGACCTTGAGACGCAGGTTCAAATCTCACCATGGTCGATTTGTCAGGAAGGAGACTTCCTGATGTTATCAGAATGGATCGAGATCAATCCCAGCGTGCGGTACCTTTGGAAAGTGCCTGGAAACCACGCCACGGGTTGACCTAAGCCTTGTGAGTGAAACAGGGTAGACGGAACTCTTGGGGGCTGCCGATAATTGTGCTAGCATGAAGTCACAAGTCATTGTGGCCAAGAGCTTGAGCGTACTGGCCGTGTTCAAATTATTGATCACTCTAGATAGCATGCTCTTTTCCAGAAACTGTAATTAAAGTCTGCTCAGCATAGTTGCAGTATAAACCACAGGTGGACTCTGTGGGTGTTGAACAAACACAAATGTGCCTGAGCAAGCATCTGTAACAGGGATTGGCTAGCTGCCCTAGTAGACAGGTATCCTTGAATACTAGTGGCTAGCTATACATTCTCATATTATGGAGGCATGGAAGAGTAATGGAATGCAGCTCAGATTAAGGAATCCAAAAGCTGAGTTGAAATTCCACTAGAGTTCATTACATTCACTTATGTGCTAATAAACTTGAGAAAGTTATAAATCCATCTCTTGTCCCCCCAGCTATGGGTAAATAGCAAGACAGACTGGGTTCTATAGCCTTGGGTAGCAACCAGTCTAGGAGAAGGAAAGCTCTGAATTCAAACCAGTCTGGAAAATCAGGAAGGAGGGACCTGAAAGCAGTTAATAACTCAATACTTTCTGGTATTATCTGGCATACCCTGCAGCCTGATTTATTCCCCACCCCCAGACATCACACACTCGTGTGCTCTGAGATTGTACGAGCAGGAAGAGAAGGTTACTGTGGCTCAGCAAAAAACTTTTGCAACCATACCAACCTCTGCAAGGCACAGTGAGGTTGGGTTTTTTTCGATTCTCAATGGACTCCACTTTTTTTTTTTTTTGTAACATCTCAAACTCTGAAATATATCATATATATATATATATATATATATATATATATATATATATATATATATATATATTTCTTACTTCCTCTATCCCCTCCCTTAAAACAATTTCATTCAGTAACTTTCTATCTTGGTGATTCTTGAGCCTTGTATTTGGGAACTAACAAAATAGATTTTTAAAAAAAACTCATTTTAAATATGATTCGAGAAACCAACTAATTTTGTTTTTGTCTTTTTATTATTCTTTTGCAGTTCGCTTAATAATGTTGACTCACTTTGTGCCCCTAACCCAATGGACAGTTGCCCAATGAGAGGCAATGTAGATTCCAGTCTGCTGACCACACAGAAACAAGTTCTGAAAAACAGTAACCAGTCATCAGGAGTTGTTTTTTTTTTTTTACAGACGCCTTACGGCCTCTTTCTTCGAGACGAATCTCGATACAATTTCATACCAGACCAGCCTCGGCCAAGATGCCACACCTTAGATCGGGACACGGTACCACGCTCCAAGTTGCACCGTGTAGATGACGGCACAATGAGCCGACGGAGGACTTACACCCTTGATTTTATTGAATATAATTTTGATAAAAGTCGTTAGCAAGCTCAGCGATCGGTTGGAAAAGCGAGCAGCGATCCGCGGGGATAGTAAGCCACCTTCCATCTCCAACAGTATTAAAAAATGATAGCAGTCCGATTAAAAGAGAACCAGCAGCCTACATATTTGAACAACAGAGACTTTGTGCCGATTGCAACAGTCGAATCAAGCACAAACAGTTCTCGTGGCAGCCCAATGCCAGATCGCGACCTACACATCCCATACAGTTCGTCGCCAAGTTCTCCCCACCCAAGGCCCCGTTCAGATTCGGCCGGTACTGATGACCTCGCACCTCGCATGGATTACGCCCCCAGGCCTCGCTGCTACAGTTTTCACGATGGCCGAGCATCGCGACCAGCTAATGTCCAGCATTTGCCAGATGTTGATCGTATCTCGGTGGACAATTCACAGACCCTCCTAGTGCCTGATATGAGACGAAGGAGTGTTGGAGCCTCCTATGGTCTCCACACTAGGAAGGCATCTTTGCTTATTGATATTCACCCATCTGACCTGTCCAGAACAGCCAACCAGTTACTAAAGTCTGAAGAAACGCGTACACCTTGTACTGAATTACCAGAATCATCGGTAAGTTTACGATTCATTTTTCTGAATTAAGAAAAAAAAAGAAATTTTCCAACAGTTTCTCTTCATCTTGTTCTGCCTTATTTTGCTATTTATTCTGCCTTATTTTGCTATTTATTCTGCCTTATTTTGCTATTTATTCTGCCTTATTTTGCTATTTATTCTTCCTTATTTTGCTATTTATTCTGCCTTATTCTGGTAAAGTGTAACATTTTAAGAGCCAATATAAAGCTTTTCATGTCATGCTATTGCTAGAGATAAGAAAAAAAAGCAAAAATAAAATATTTAAATTATAAAGATTCTAAAAAATATTTTAAGATTCTTACTAATTTTTAAATTAAAAAAAAATTTTAGTATTTTTAAAAAATGTTAAAATTAAAAAACTATTTAGAAAAATATTTAAAATTAAACCCTGTCATGCATTTTCAGTTTTAGAGTAAATTTATTTACAAAAATCAAATCATGCAGAAATCATTTAAAAAACTATTTTGCAATAATTACAACCACTACACAAAATCTGATATTTCTCATGAGGTCTAATGTGATATGCATCCTGGATATGATGATAAACTACATCCAAGTCCTGGATAAGACATTTAAATTACATCCAACAGCAAGGCCTCTGATCTGATTTAATTGCTGGTGTTCCCAGGTTCACCCTGACCTGAGGTGGTAGTACCTGTTAGGGTCACAGCTATGGGCAAATAGTTAACTCCCCCACCAAACTGGGGTCAAAATACTATGAAAGTGTAAAAATAGGTTTTAATGCCATCAATACTTTTTTGTAAAAAATTATTACTAGCAATGAATTTTTGAAGGAAAAATTATTACCAGCAATATGCTTTTGGCAAAAAAAAAATATTACCCATAATACATTTTTGAAGGAAAAAAATATTACAAGCAATAAAAATCTTGTCAGCATTAAATATCCCATTGAGGTTGATATGCTGTAAAGCAAAACAAACCAAACCAAATTAATATAAGCTGCTTCAAAGTGCAATTTCTAAAACATTAATGCAGTTGTAAAATCATGCATTGTGGTTTACAGGTTAACAATATATAAATAAAAGAAAAAGTATAAAATAAATAAAAACAAAATTTGGTGATGATGAAATGATATAGAATTTGAAATATAAATAATTTTATTCAGTAATTTAATAAATTATTACAATAATTGTCAGCTTAAATCATTACAATAATTGAGACCCCATATTCTTAAAAGCATATTTAAAAAAAAAAAAAAATATTCCAAACATGTCTGTCATATGGTTTACAGCATTTAGCAGTATTTGATTTAGTTTCTTTTTTAAAATAATGATACAATTTACTTAAAAACATATTTTAATGTTCTTTTCTCACTTGCATGATGACTTATGTATGTCGAAAGCTTGGGATAACACAATATGGGTTCTGGCCAATTTATCCACACACAACTACATTTATGAAAGATTATTCATATGTTGAAAAAAAAGTTTTTCAATGTCATGGAAGCAGCTATTGCCCCCTTCTCTATCTCACAAACATTAACTGTGATATATCTTTTCCTTATGTCTTTCCTCACAATCAAAATGGAATGGTCCATTTTTTATATGAGGTAATGGCATGGTGAGAAATAAGTAATTACTCACATCAAGACTTGCTTTAATAGCTTTATTTCTAGTAACACATATCCAGCTACTACATACCCCAGAGAGAAGCTAGCCAAACAAAAAGTTAATGGATTTACAGGCAAGTTATTACATGGCATAATATACGAGCTAACCTACTAACTCAAGGAGGAACCTGGAAAACTATGAAATGTTTATTGCTTTAATTCTATTTTTAATGTTCATTGATTTTTAACACTTTTTATCTTTCATGTTTGTTTATTGCTTTTGTTTTTCAGAGATATTTGCTAACAGAAAACTCAGCCAATTGCTACAACCCAGGAGTAAAAATTGATCCAACTAGAACAGACCTTGAGCATTTTGCCTATTACGAACCCCGAACAGCCCCACATGCATTTGTCACAAAACCCGATTTTCAAATCAGTGAGGAACTCCCGCTGCCTGACCCAATTGTTGCACCGCTGAGAAATCAACAACCGGTCTCTGACTATCCAAGTGTGTTGTCCACGTCAACTCCCAATTCCCATTTATCGTCACCGTCATCATCGTCATCATCATCGTCGTTGTCAACTTCCTCTTCCTCTTCGCTTTCCTACTCCACGACAACAACTGCCACCACCATCACCACTACCACGGCCAACAACAACCACAACAACAACAACAACCACAGTGGCCCCTCAAACGGCAGCCCCTTGCCAACAATTGCCAAAACCGTGGACCCTCCTGAACAGGAGATTTTCCACAAGAAGTTTGACAAACTGCGTAAGCATGTGCCACATTCCAACAAAGCTGGTGCCGTAGCCAGCAATAGTAACACTGCCGCCGCCGCCACCACCACCACCACCACTAACAACAGCAACAGTAGTAGTAGCAGTAGTAGTAGTAGTTGTAACAGCAGTAATAATAATAATAATAATACTAATAATACTACTACTACTAATAATAATAGTAATAATAGTCCTGGCAGTATTACAAATCCTTACTGTAGATCTCTGACATCACAAACGGGCAGTCCGAATCCAGTTCAACAACAGCAATCATTTGCACAGTCGCAGTGTCAACAGCAACCACAAACCATATTGCAGCATCTGCAACAGTCTGAACAACGCAGTACAACGCTTCTCATTACAGAATCCGGTGACATCAAAAAAGAAAATAGTAATCCAACAAATTTGTTTAATGGTAACCATGGTACCAACAGCACAAACAAGTCCAAATTATCAGCCGGTGAAGCCCACCCCCAACTACTAGCCCATCTCCAGGCACCCAATCCAAGCAGCCAGACAACACCTCTTCATATGATGCTCCATCCGTATTCATTGTTAGCACCTGGCGGCAGCCCTGTTAATATCGGGGGTCACAGCCCTAGTCCATCCTCAAGTAATGCACAAGGCCTGGCTGGCCTTCACTCCGAACCGATAACATCATCAGTGATATCAGGACATTCTAATTACCGAAACAACATTCAGAATGTCGTAAATGGTACTATCTATTCTCAGTCTGGTCCACATCTAGTGGCATCCTTGGAAGAACAAAAGCGATTAGCCAATGAAAGCCCAAACAATCGATATCAAGTACATGCAGCAGCCGTGTCACACCTTAAAGACAAAATTCTCAAACGCATGGACAGCATTGAAAACTTAAGCAAAGAATGTGGTGGTGGAAGCAATGGTGAACTGCCTATTGTAACTCAGGCTACAAACTGTGGGAGTGTCATTGTACTTAACAGTGCAAGTCCAAACGAAATCAAGACTTCTTACCCTACAAACGTGACTGGTAATTCCCCGACAATGGTGGTCTCTAGTCAGATTGGTTCTTCCCCTCCAGCCAGAGTACCACCAGGAAATGGTGGCTGCAGCCCACAGCAGCCCCCACCACAACATTTACCCCAGCAGCAACAGCATTCCCAAGCTTCACCTCCAAATTTGGGTTACCCAGGAATGTTGCCTCCACGTTACCCACCGCAGTTTTTGCATGCCTACTCTTCACTGCCACATGTTGGGGGACATTTACTTCCTGGATATAGCCAGCAGTTGGCTTCTTTACCACAAATCTCTACTGTCAATCGCACATCAGTGATAACTTCAAGGTAAGTAAAAAAAAAAAAAAATACATCCTTTATTTGTATTTATATTTAAAAAGTCAGTTCAAATATTCAAATTAAAAAGTTCCAGGTTTCTTTTTTTTCATTATGTGTCCTAGAAGTTTAAACTATCTCTTTCTGACTCTAAGTATAAGCATCTTTTGTTCACATTTTTTAAAAAAAACTTCCTTGATACTCACATGCTTCTGTATGACAACAACCAGCATAAAGATACTCAATACAGACTCCAGAAACAAAATAAAAAAAAACATATCAAAAGAAAATATCAAGAAATATAAGAGTCAAGGCTTAATAGACTATACGATATTGAATCATCTATACGAGAACTGCTTCCAGGTTTTGAAAAAAATAAGACAGGAGGAAATAGTTTTATTCAGACTTCAAATAGGACTTACAAATCAGGCACACTCATATCTACTAAAAAAAATGAAACTTCCTTCCTTCCCATCATGCAACAGATGTCAAGTACAAGTGTCATGTCATTTGAATTTAAAAATACTTATACTATGATTTTGATAAGAAATGAATATGAGAGGAAAGCATTTAGCATGAGGTTTTCTTTAAAATTCGATATGTGCACTAGATTTCACTATCAGCTTCTTGAGCCACTCAGGAATTGTGGTATGGAAGACATAACTTCTTGTATTCACCCTTCAAGTTCTTCCAAAGTCTTGGTTTAGTTGACCAACACCCCCTGCAAAAAAAAAGTCACAGGATGTTAAGTCAGGACACCTTGCTGGCCACTCATATATAAAATAGGGAGTTACTTTTCAATCACCCTGTATACTCCTAAGATGCCATCATCTCAGTCAAATCCAAACAAAATATTATCAAGCTAAAAGTACAAAAGAACTATTTCTAAACACCAAAGCAAGCAATATCCTTAAAAGAAATTAAACTTTAAAAAGAACCCTTCAAATTTTATAAAGATCCTCACTAAGAAAACAATGCAAATTCCAATAACCAACTTGAATCAGAAAATGAATACAAATTTGTATTAGAAAGCATTATCTCTAATAATTGATTAAAAAGAAAAACTTTTTTTTTTTCTCCAACTAACTTGTACTTATCCCTGATCCACGTATAACATCAAGCTATACCCCAAATAACCACAATTCAAAACCTTTACCTGGCCTTAAATAACCCTATAGTTGTTGATGCGCTGTTAAGCAGAAATAAAACCAAACTGCCCATAGTGTTCTCAGCATCTTTCTGTAAAACTAAATCTCAGTTGCCTCCTGTCTTCTCTTCATCTCGGAAAAGATTGTCCAGCATTCACCATCATATAGGAGAATTGATATTGCATCACGGTTCACTTTTCTTTTTGTTATGAGCCTGGCAATACAAAATCTAAATGCAAACACTGGTCTTTAAAATTGTCTCCTAATTTGAAATGGGTAAAAATGTTTTTGTCAAACAGTTTTTCAAGTATTTCCTTTCTAGCAAAGATGTGTAATATTTAACGCCTCTGATTTTCGAAAATGTATAGTCCCCTGGCGCCTGCCTCCCATAACAACTGAGCTACAACTGCGAACTGCGACACACCACGTGTTATGCACCTTCACTGAGTTAGGAGAGTCGCGGGCGGGAGTGGGGTGGTGCATCAAAAGAAACAAGTTGTCAACTAGGAATTACAAGTACTCTAAAAAATTTGTAGTTAGCAAAACACTCCGTGTGACTAACATAGGGTTATGATCACATTATTATTTATGTGCCTTGTTCCTCCACAACATCCTGTGTTTTGTAGCTCTAAGCAACGTAAAAATTGGCACATCATCTTGAATGTAACAAAATCGTCTAAGATTAAATAATTCCTACTTAATAAATACGGAATTATCTTTCTTCAATTTCACGAAAACAACAAAAAAAAACTAACTACCGATTATTTTTAAATCGATTATGTCCCTTGGCATATAAGGGAAGTAACTCTATTTGCACTATTATCCTTCGAAGCAGAAATTCAGTTCTTCAGGTAATTTAATATAGATATAAATAGAATATGAGTGATGTATTTCAGATAAATGATATATACAGTATATATTTATTTAATACAAATTATTTGAGATAGATGGGCAAATTTAATACTCATTTGTATCTGCAAGTTATTGTTAGACGCGATGTAGTTTAAATTATATACGGTTTAATTATTTGTGGAGTTGCCTCCCTTTAACTCTTTTCATCTCCGAAGTTTATGGGAAATTTCTTTGATAGTTATTGATTTTACCGGTTTCACGTGAAATTTATATTTCAAATGAAAATTCTGCTTTAACTTAAGAAAACTATTTATTATTATTATTATTATTGTTATTGACTGGTAAAGCAGCCTGCCAAAAAGCGATAACATGGTAGAAATATGAAGCTCAGTAAAACCATCATGACACATTCTAAGTGTATCCCAACCAAATGCGTACGATATGGTGATAGGTTGTGTATAACCTTGCAGCTGGGGCTTCAGATCAGGTATTCCCGTCCGATCATGATGGTCTCCAAATGAGATTATTTCCAAGAATGTAGATGTGACACTCAATTCTCGTCGGCTGCATTATCCTTCAAACTCTCTCAACACACTTCCCTGATGCTCATACTCAACCACAGCTACTCCCATTCATGAACAGAGATCCACATTGTTGCATTGGCCCCTGTAGAACATGCCCAACTGATCCTGGTCAGGCAACTGATATGCAAAATCTGTGATAACAGAATATTTACAACAACAACACCCTGACCTTTGGCCTTTGACCTCAAAGATATTTTGTCGTTAATTAGTTTTCAGACTTAGTATAACTTTTATCAAAACTCAAATCAAATAGGCACAATGGAGTAATGGATAGCGGCTTGGATTGAGAAATCGCAGAGCCGAGTTCAAATTCCATTCGAATCCATTACATTCACTTACGTGCTAATACCCTTGGGAAAGGTATGAAACCTCTTCCTCTCCCTCCAGATATGGGTAAAATAGCAGGACAGACTAGGTTCTATAGCTTGGATGGCAACTGGTCTAGGAAAAGGACAACTCTGAATTCAAAATCTGCGGAGAGTCGTTTGGGGACCCTGTGACACATAGTGCACCAGGCCTCTTCAAAAAGTGTGGATGGTCCTGCACGAAACCTTCACCACTATAATCAAATCTCATGTGCTGTTGTCGGGCTGTCGGTTTCCTGGGAACTGATCTGCTTCACCCTCATACATTGAATTCGACGGGAGAGTCGACTATGTATATATATATATATATATATGTATGTATGTGTGTGTCTGTGTGTATATATGTGTGTGTGTGTATATATATATATGTATGTGTATATATATTGTATGTATGTATATATGTATGTGTATGTATATATATATATTGTGTTCATGCTTGTCTTCTTATATATATATATATATATATATATATCTTGTCTTCACATATATATATATATATAGAGAGAGAGAGAGAGAGATAGATAGATAGTGCATTCCAGCAATTCACAGTTTAAAAAGTTTTCAAAGTCTACCAAAAATTTTAATTCAAAATTACCAGCCTCTCATCATGACTAAATTTTCTATGTTTTATTTTTAATTTATTTTTTTTTCTATCATATTCTAAAAAATTATCTAAAATTATTTTATGCAAATTTTCTCCCCAGGACAGTACTTATTTTGTATGGGCATGGCTATTATTTTTACAAATAATTTTCTTTACTGGACAATTATTTTGTTCTAGGAAATAAAAAAATTCCAATATCTATGGCTACCAGATGGCATTTTTATTTGATACAAATGAATAAGCTAATAAAATAACCTTTATTTTTAAAATTATTGTAACTTTGGAAATTTCTTTTTTAATTAACTGATTCATTTGTTTTATTTATTTTTTTCAGCCTTGGAAAGCCCCCTGAACCTGTGGATGCCCCTCTTAACCTAACAGTGAAAAATGATAAAAACAACCTTGGCTTGGCTAACTTTTTAAACAGTCAATCTATCAGTGGTCTGCATCATAAGGAGTCTGCTTGAGGGAGCAGCTTATTAAAAATGGTCCTGTTTGTAGCAGGTTACACTGTCCAAATGTAAGCATTGCTTACTACTTCATCCAAAGACAACACATGGAAGGAAAGACAGTAAAAAAAAAAATTTGACAGAAAACCCAACACTAAATTCTAAGCCTGTGTGTAGGGTTTCAAAAAAAAAAAAAGAGAGAAAAATGCAACAAAAAAAAAAAAAAACTCTGGTCTCCTGGCTTTCCAGAGTGATGAGCTGAAATGAAAAAAGAAAGGTGACAAAGAGGGAAACAAAAAAGGATTCTATAATGATGACCATATTGGAAAAAAAAGAAAGGAAAAAAAAAACAGAAAAGCTCTTTGTTATTAGAAGTGCAAACATTTGAGGATGAAGATGGTAAAAAAAATGTTTTAGAAGCTGTCAATGAGCAATGGAATTGAAAAAGAATGGTGGCAAAAGAAATAAGGAAAGTACTTTCTGGAATTGACAGTGTTTGGTAATGAGTTTTTAAATAATGATTCTATTGTGGTTATTCAATATGGCTGACTGGTCTGTTAGATTAAATAAGCAAATCCGTATTGGAAAATATGATTAAAAAACATGTTTTCTCTACTGTGAAAGAATTTAAAAATATGGGAAAAGTGTAAGAAGAAAGGAAAGGTAAAAAAAATGAAGGAAGGAAATTGAAAATGTGGGGAAACAGTAAAGAAGGTAGGAAAAAAAATGAAGGAAGGAAAGAAAGAAAAGAGAATGAAAGAGTTATGAAAAAGAAATGAAAAAAATTGTCAAAATCAGAATTAGTTATTCAAATTCTGATAAATTTGAAGGAAATTTGTTTTTTGGTTTGTTTTGTTTTTTTTTTTAATTTTTAAAAAAAAATAATCTTAACTCCTGTAAACTTATGATATCAACGTTAACAGCTCTACAGAGAAAAACACTGCTTTTGCTTTAATTTAAATAAATAAAAAAGGAAAAACACACTCACACAAAAAAATAATATTTTCAGAGACAAGTCATATTGAAACAACAACAACAATGTTCTTGAAATGAAGTGGGTCAAAATTTAACATCTTCATAACTGTCTTTTATTTATTCTTTTTTTACATGTCGGTTGGAGTCTAACAATTTGCCAGCTATTGGTTGTCATCATGAGCTGTATCTAGGTTACTATTACAACCTGGCAGTGCCCATTTTCACCCAATTTTTTTTTTTTTTTTTTTTTTCTCACATTTGTGCTATTAGGCTGCAGTTTGCCTTTGCCTGCTGCCAGGTGGGTGCTATCCCTAGCTTAAGAGTCCCTAATTTTGTAATCAGGTTTTCTTCTCCTCAGTGAATTGCAATCAATAAGTGGCACAAGAAATTAAATTGTGAACTTCATAGCCAACAGTTAAATTGTGTTATGCTCTCAAGTTCAAACACCTTTCTTTTTTTTCTGTTTTTTTTTTTTTTTTTTTTTTTTTTTTTTTAAACAGCTTTTTCCATATTTGGTCCCCTGAAAATGTTTTACATTATCTAATTTGCTCCTGGTTGTTTGTTTGTTTATTTATTTATTTATTGTTGTTGGATACCTCCCCCATCCTAACACATATACACTCACACAATCACTCATATACAGACCTACATCTCTTTAACTTAACCTTGCACTGAAATACTTCACTATAAGAATTTGGCTCAATCTAAAAGTGAAGTAGGGATTTTAAGAAAAGAAAAACCAAAAAAAAAGATGCATTGTTGTTGTCTGTTTGTTTTTTTTTTTTTTTTTTTTTTTTTTTTTTTTTCACAACAAATCTGGAATAAGACAGATAAAATTTGGGAGCTTCCAGTAAAGATTTTTGCGAAAAAGACTTTTGCCAAGCTCTAAAGAACAACATTTGTAATCGAGCTCTTAAAAAGAAGAGACTATTGCTTCACAAAAAGAAATATTTTGAATCTGAAGTTGAAAACTAAAAGAGAAAATTTTAGTGTATGTTTTACATACATCTGATCTGCTGTAATAGGTCCCTGGAGAGAGTTTCAGTGACCTGCCAACAGTGTTAAATGTTTATCATAAGGTGCTTCAAGGGACATTTTGTTGTCTAGCAGTGCCCACCTATTTTCCAAGCCTTTAGCTAACTTGCATTTTTCAAAAGCAAATTGCAGCAGTGGCTTGCTATTGCCTATTGCTGGTGCTATCCAAGACTAAAGCATGCCCCAACCCAGTTCTTGAAAAAAAAAAAAAATTTTTTTTTTTTTTTTTTTTTTTGGTGAGTTAATTAACAAACCTCACCTACCCAGCATTTTGTCTTGTGGTATCCAATCCGGTGCTCTTTCCATTGTTAAAAAATAAATTAAAGACGTAGAAATAATGGGAAAAAAAAATCTTCACCTTCTCACTGCCACAAAAGATGAGAATAAAACAACGATAAAAAAAAAAAAAAAAAAAAATAATAATATTTGGGTGGGTGGTGGGTAAAACTCAAATGAAGGGATAATTTTTTTTCATATCATTACATATTTAATACTCTCATAAACAACCTTTTTTTTTTTTTCTTTTTAAATAATATGTGTGAATTTGATCTTCCCTTCGAAATAAAAAAAAAAAAATATTCAGTCAATCTCAATTCAAAGTTTTTAAATGAAGTTTTAAAACAACAAAAATATCTTTAAAAATGACGACTGGAGACTTGATCCGTCTTAAAATACCATTCTCCCTGACATCACTCACTCGAAGTGTTTAAGATGAGTGTGAATTGAGATCCTGCACACACTAATTTAAGCCCTTTGTGTTGGTTGTTACCCATAAAGAGGCAATTGTGTTACAAAATATTTATGTCCCTTCATCTGCAAAATGTCATACATTAAATGTACATGTAATAGAACATACAAAATATATATATATATATATATATATATATATATATATATATATAAAAATTGTTTTGTTTGTATGAATAACTAAACAATTTTTCCACCAAGACATGCATGTCTTTTCTAGGTATAAAAGTCGATGTGCATTTGTAGAACCCTGTGTATGTCAAGTCATAGTTAGCATGAATATGCATTCTGGCAGACGTGGATGTGTTTTATGAAAACACTTATATTTGTAGATACCTATGCATATATCATTTGTAGATTTAATTTTATATATATATATATATATATATATATATATATACATACACACTGTATATACTTTTGAATAAGCCAACTTCATGCATAGTGCGATCCATGATTTTTAACAACTCCAGAAAAAAATGAACCTATGTATAGTGCAACTGGTCACTGAAAATGTATATTTAACGTCTTCAAAAGAAAATTACCTGTGTATAGTTTGACCTACTAATTTTTCCATAAAAAAAACTGATCATAAAAACTTGCACTATACTCAAGTATATAGTGTGTGTGTGTGTGTATGTATGTGTATATATATATATATATATATATATATATATATATATATATATGTATTTATATGTATGTATATATATTATATATATATATATATATACATATATGTATTAATATGTATGTATGTATATATATATATATATATATATATATATATATATATATATATATATATATATATATATTGCATATAATTAAAGCAAGCTGTGGTTAGTTTCATTGAATGCAATGACTTTTCTTGTTATAAAGCTTAAAGTCTACTTGTTGAGGATTTTTCTTTCTATAAGTACAGTGTATACATATGTATTTGTAACCTTTCAAGTTAACAAATAGGTGGGGGTTAAAAAGACAATATCTACTTAAAAAAAAAAAAAGACACCAGAATTAAGTATGACACGTGTGTTATTTTATTTGCCTTTTGGATACACTAGTCTGCTAGTTAATATAGATAAGTTTTAGGAGAGTCATGTGCATGTAAGCAAATTAGTAGTTGTCTTGAATTTGTAATATGAGTGTATCTGTGTTTTTTGTTGGGTCCTGATTATATTGTAAACATGTTCAAGTGTGTCACTTAATATAAATTTACTGCTAAAAAAAAAATACAAAAAAAAAATTACCTAAGCCGTCCTTAAAGTAATCTGCAGTAACAGAAGAGAAACATATAGCAATTATTTAAAATCATAAGTCATACACATATGACAAGATTTTCTTTAAAGAGTTTGAAATTAGAATTTTCCCAAAAAGATTTGGGGCATATATCTTTATTGGGTATGAGTTACTTGCTTAAGGAAATACATAAATACATGTATTACTTATTCTCTTATTTACCAACCTTCCTTTCCTTCATTTATTTCTTACCTTCCAGAAACTTGAAATGGGGGCACATCATATATATATATATATATATATATATATATATATTCAAAAATATATATAAAATATACCTACGTGTATACTTATAGGTTAAACCTTTTTTTTTCTCCAGCTAAAGCATCTTTTCAAGAAAACAAGACAAAAACTCTCAAATATAATTATACATGGACAGAGAACAAAACTACAAACGAAAAGGAAATGTCAGTGGGTGCAGAATAATTTCAAAAATTGTATCGAGGAGAGGGAAAGGGAGGGAGGGAAGTAAATTTTTAAAAAGATTCGTATTTGAAGATGGTCAACATTTTTTTTTTTTTTTTTTTTAAAGCAGACAAAACCTTTTTAAAAACAAAAGCAAGAGAGTGAAAAGTGTCTTGAAGTTTTTTTAAAAAAAAAAGGTAAAAATTGTTCCTTTTTTTTTTTTTCTTTTTAATATTCAAATTGAATTTTAAAACTGGACATCTTTAATGTTTTACCTGATGATGATGATGATGGTGGTGGTGGTAGTGATGATGATAATGATGATGATGATGGAAAAATTGAAAGTTTTTGACAAGAAAAAAAATTTTGCAGAAAAATGTAAAGAAAATGACAAGCCCCTTTTCCAAAGTTCTCTGGATGCTGACCCCCACCCCCTCTCAATACCACCCCAATCTCTTCTTGCCAATCGCTAAGAGAGGACATTAAAGGAAAGAAAATGGTGTGGCCAGCTACAATGAACTCTCACTACATTTGCTACTTTGATGCTATTTACAAACAAAACTCCTCTTCATATAGCAAGATAAACGGGAAAAAAAAATGTTGCTGGTTGGGGGTGGGGGTTTTTTGCCCTCAATTTTGTTCATTATTTTGAGGGTAAGTATGTCTACTGCCTTAAAATTACTAAATTAAAATTGGTGTTATTACGCAATATCCTGGAGGTTTGGCTGTGTGATTTGATGTTATTTTGTTCAGTTTAATTGTTCGACGTATATTTATACATAAAGGGATTAAATGCATGTGTGTATTTAATATATTTATATTATAATATATGTGTGCACATTAATGTATCTTTGACTTTAAGAAAAAATGAAGAAACACAAGGTACAAAAGTGCATATAATATATGCATGTATATCTCTATGTATTCATATGAAACCATTTTGTGGAGAAAAAAAGAAAAAATAAAACTTAATCAGTTTTTTTAATACACACACTCATGTATATGCAACTATATACATATTTGTAAACATATATGTGTGCGTGCATATATGTGTGAAGACATTAAAAAAAAAATGTTTGATTTTTTTTTTTTTTTTTAATTTAAAAAAAACTAAATAAAATGTCCTTGTCCGAGACCTTAGTCTGAAAAGGGGAGACAACTGGAGACCAAATCAGAAAGAAGAAAAATCTTTTGTCAAAACCCGGTATTTTATCTTCATGTCTCCCCAAAGCCAATGCTACTACTATGATTATTACTACTAATACTACTACTACTACTACTGCTATTATGACTATCATTTGTTCACACTGTTTATTACTTATCATTCATCTAACAACTTTACTTACCTGTCTTAACCCAGTGCCCTGACCTTAAAACCCTTCCAATGGCAAACCGTTCTTTTTTTTAAACAATTTTTTTTTTTTTTTTATTTGGGAGCCATTTTGACAATCCATCTTCATAAACATCCTTTCTGCTGTACTACTGATACTCTATCTGTACAGCTACCCCATTATATCTTTTCCTACTCCACCCAGATTCCCTCCTTCATTAAAATAATAAATTCATTACTGCCACAAGTACTGAGGCTACTTTTTACTAAACCAATGATTGTATGTTGTATGACTGATAAGCATGATTGGTAAAACGGTAGTTTTTTTTTTCTTTTTTAATCTTCCTATTTGATCTCTTAATCTTAATTTTTTCCTTCTTTTTCATTCCTCTTTTTTTACTTTTCTTCTTTCTTTCTTTCTTTCTCTTTTTTTTTTTTTTTTTGCTAACTTATTTTTTTATTCATTTTCAATTAATCCTTTTATTATTTTTTTAAATTTCATTTCTTAATCTTAATTTTTCCCTAAGCCTCTTCTTTTTCCTCTCCTCTATCTACTTTCTTTTCTAATTTTAGACTATTTTAAATTCTTGAAAAAAAATACCTTGGGAACAGGTGGGTTGGTACTTTTCTTCCACTGACTTTTTTCATATTTTGTTTTTTGTTTTGTTTTTTTAATGTACCCCTACAAAAATATATGAAAAAGTTGAAACTTGAAACAAGAGAAAAAACTTGCCTTTTATTTATTATTTAATAGTGTATTTAAATATTTATTGTATTTATTTTAGTTTCTAATAATTTCAAAACCAAAAAGAGTATATAACAAAAAAAATAACTAAAAATTATGCAAAAAATAGGAGAAATAAAAGCTTAAAAAAATTGATCCTGGGGAGGGGGGATTTACAGTGCATTTCTCTTTTCCTTTCTGTCTTTTTTCTTTTTTTTCTCTCTTTTTAACTACTTTTTTTCTCTCCCAATTTGAACTAAAGAGAAAGAGTACACTAAGTTGACACTGCCGAATATTGTGTGTATGTGCGTATATGTGCATTTAGAGGTGTGTAAGTGTACATAGATACAAAAGTGTATGTGTAGTGTGTATTTCTTGGTGCCTCTACATTTTCACATCTTTATATATATAAACCCCCACCTGCTTATGACTGACTGAGTGAGTGAGTCCATGTTTTGGGCTTATACACAACACCTCCCAGCACACATGAAGAACTGAATGCGAAATGTTTCACTGTAAAAATAACAAGACCCCTCCCCATTTCTTCTTCTTTTTTCTTCTTTCCTTATCCTCCTACCACCCCCATCCTACTCCCACAAAGAAAGAAAACAAATTTAATTCTTATTCAATCACAAATAACATTTTTAAAAGGAAGTTAAGTGGCATACTGAATTGTAGAATACATGTTGTTATCAGCAACGATAAAACCCTATGATTGGCTGGCATTGGTTCTAAAAGTTTGAAAATGATATACTTGTTTCACTATGAAAGGCTTCCTCTATATATATATATATATATATATATATATATATATATATATATATATATATATATGAGCCTGCTTTGTAACTGAATTAATTATGTATTTCCTGTCAGTGTTTAAGCTCGGGTAAAACCTGAATAATAAATGCTGATTTTCAAAGCTGGTAGATAGACCCTCCCCTTTGAAAGATTGGCCCAGCACAATCTTCCTCAATGTCTCTTCATGTAACCCTGTTCCAGACAAAATAAAAATGTGTGTGTATGTGTGTATATGTATATAGATATACATGCACACACAGACACACACATACATACATAGACACACATGCAGGCCTACACCCACACAAGGTGCTGTTTAAAAGCATGGAGAAGTTAAAGTACAAAATCAATTAAAGTTTGAAATAAAGTAAGAAAAGTATGAAATTACTTCCTCAAAAAAACAAGAAAAAATGAGAATCATTATTTCCTGATGTAGCGATTTTGAACGATTTGTGAAATATCTGGCAATACAAGGGAAACCCAGGGTAACTTCACAATCAATTAGATTAATCAATTTACTGTTCAAAGTTTTGTGTAGCACCTTTCATGTGTGGGTGTATGTATGAATGTGTGTGTGTGATATATAAAATACATACACGCACGTAAATATATGAAAGAGGTTGTTTATCTAAGTCTTAAGTTGTTATAAGATATTTGAAATAAAAAATAACTCATAAACAGATGTTATTTCAATATAATATTCATTGATTGTATGAATATGACATTATTATTTGATTATTAATATTCTTGTTGTTTTTCTCACTTTGCTTGAAATCATTGACAATAAAAAAAAAAAAAAAATTTATTTATTTATTATCTCCTTATTTTGTTTTTAGTATACATCTACCCCAAACATAATTATACAGTCTACACACCAACAAATCATTTCATATACAAGAATTGTATTTACATTTAAAAACACATACGTATCTTTACACAAAAATGAACTAAACTTACACATTCATACACAAACACTATAGGTGTGTACAAAAATTCCAGGGACCTTTTTTCTTTTTTCCCCCCCTGGAAATTTTTGTACACTTGAGGCTGGGGTTAATGTAATATCACTTCTTTTCTTCATCTATATAATTTATAAATTTATTCTTTAAGTGAAACACAGTAGTGCCATAATCTTGTTATTAGGGCTGCAAGCAATAGGCAGTTTGGTAGTTTTCAGTAAAGTGTGTGTGTATATATAATATATATATATATATTAACCACTAATGTAATCAATATATACATACATATATATATATATATGTGTGTGTGTGTATATTGATTACATTAGTGGTCAATATATATATATATATATAAAATCCAGGTAGAGCTTAATGTCCAGGACAGAGTAAGAATATAATATAAAAGGCTCAAACATTAATATTCCATGGTTATAATTTATTAGAATTAAAAGAAAAATATATCAATTCATCAGACCTACAAATTAAAAAAAATAGATTTGAATTTGTAGGTCTGATGAATTGAATTGTGTTTACGATTCCAATGTAATAAATTATAATCATGGAATATAAGTGTTTGAGCCTTTTATTTATATATATATATATATACATACATACGCATTATGGCACAGATAAATCTAGAAAAATTAATGAATAATAAGGCATTTTTTATATAACAATATATTTCAATGAAACTTTATACACATTAACATTTAGAACTGCATCATTTATAAATATTACTTCCTCTCTGTACATGGAATCTGCTATTAAAATATAGTGTTTTATATATTAGTTCTATATATTTGAAATTGCAGTAGCCTGGCTCTCAATTTCAGTCAAGATAGTTTTAGGTGTTGCCATCAAAGGATATGACTGCACAACCATGAAACTCAAATTCAACTTGCATTGGCAGGACTAACATTTTGCTTGGTGAAAATAGTCACCTACAGAGTGCTAAAGGTTAAGGTACATAAATCATTCAATGTGGCCACCTTAGTTTTGTAGGGCCTGTTATTCACCTTCCTCTCTAAGAGACCCTTCACAAAATAGTTGAATGGATTTCAGTCTGGAAATAAGAAGGTGGGGTGCATAAGACAGGCGATCAGTAATACAGTGAGCAAGTGGTACCTCTTCAGCACATAAGATTTATAATTCAAATTCTCCTTGACAATATGCGTAATTGTATTTCCTCGGTGAGTTTTCTCATGTATTTGCTGAGGTTCTCTTTGACAACCTTGTCAAAGTTGGGCATCCTGTTGGTGCCAGAATGTTACTTATGAGTCTTGTGTTCTGGCTTGAAATTATCCTAGTCATCTGAGGCACCAGAAGCCATTGCAAGGTCGTAGACCGTGGTTTTAGGGCATTTAAACCATTCAATGATTTTCTTGGCTTTGTGAGCATTGCAAAGGCTCTCCGCAACAGAAGTTCGATGATTGTATTCTGAACACATGTCAATTACTAAGCAACTTGTGTGTCAATGGCCAGACTGAGGTGTGGTACTTTCTAATGTTGCTCTTAAAACCTTGTTATGCTGTGATTTCATGGAGCTGCTGCTAAGTAAAAATTTCAGGTTTATCTAGGCCATAGTGTGTGTGTGCATAAGATAGATGAAGGCTAAAAAAATTAAAATTGAGACAACTCCAGTTTCACCCTCAAAAATTAAGAATTCATACTTATTTTTTATTTTTCACATATTTAATTCATGAACCATGAGCGATACAAGATAAAGATTGAACCTGGTCTGATGATCCTTCGATTTTGAGGGTGAAACTTGAATTGCCTCAATTTTATTTTTTAGTCATCATTTACCTTACATTTTATAGACTCTGCATTGGATTTTTATTTGCCAATTTTATCATTTTTAATTTACCAGCTATGATGGTATTTCATTCAAGAATTAACTCTATGACCACTTAACAAAAAAAAAAAAAAAAAAGAGCCTAGCCACTCCCACAATAACGAATGCCTAAAAACACACGTGAACCAAAAGATAGCTTATTCCTAAAATTTTGCTTGAAGATGAAACAAGACTAAACACCTCAATTCAACTTAATTTTAATAATTATTTGGATGATTTCGGCTCTCGTTTTTGAAACATGAGAACTCTTATGTAGCGAAGGAATCATATTTTTAAACAAAATAATATTATATATATATATATAAATAATGAAATACCATCATAGCTAGTAAATTCCAACTATTATTATGTGCTTATCATATTTAAATCTCATATTATATATGTGTGTGTATATATATATATATATATATATATATATATATATATATATATGAGATTTAAATATGAGTGAACATCCAACAGAATTGTAAATAAGACAATTTAAAATGTTTCGCTGATCAAATAGTGTCACAGAAAAATGAATTTTATTTTGATCAAAACTATACTGATGAAACAGAAAGAAATATACATTAATAATATAAATGACAGAATATTTTTTCTACTTAGTTGAAATTAATCAAATTTAATTTAAAATAGATACAGTTAAAGTAAAAAAAAAAATTGAATGTTCATATGACTAATGTGAATCACATTCTGTCTGAGCAATGTAGATTTGGCCAAAATAAAATCCATTTTTCTGATGAGTGTTTGATCAGCCAAACATGTCAAAATAAAACTTAAAAATTGTCTTATATTTACCATATATATTTATATATATATATACATAAACATATATATATAAAACTGAAGAGAGGAAGTAATTTCAATAAACATATTTGCAATCAATCAATATTTGACCTAGAAAAATTTAAAGGGTTTTAATGAATTCTGTTTTAACTTGTCACTTGTTCCATTGATTGTTCAACTTAAACAGCAAACATATATTAATAAATTGTTTTTTACAGTGTGGGATTGTTAGTTCCATCCACTAGTTTTTCTTTTTTTTTTTAATATTTTACCCATAGCCAGTGAGAGGAGTGTATTCCACTACTAGTTTTTAATTCAGAGTTGTCCTACTTCTGTGCTTAGTTACCGACCAAGGCTTGAAAGCACAATCTACCTTGTTATTTTACCTGTGCTGGGAGAAAACAGACATAAGTAAAATATAATACAAATATGGAATGATATCAACACTAGATTCATTACAAATGACAAAAAGCAATCTCAAAAAGATGGGGTCGAGGACAAGTTCTTTTGCCAGATATGTTTAAAAGAGCATTCTTTGCTTCTCTAGAATATATTTGGGGAATAGAAAACAGCTGGTCTATATTAATATATCTTCTTTCTTTTGAATGTATTGCTACCATAATGGCAATTATTAAATCAAGTTCTAATTATTATTATTATTATTATAAGTTTTTTATATTCATTTCACACTAATGCTCTTGGGAAAAGCAAGGATCCATCTCTTCTTTTAGACTCTACAGCAATGGATAAAATAGCAAGGCAGAATAGGCTATCTAGTCTTGGTTGGCAGCTAGTCTAAAAAAGACATCTCTGAATTCAAAATGATAGAGAAGGCAACAGGGAAAAATCAATCCTCTTTTCTACCCTAATCATGGCAAAGAACCCCTGACTTGATAGGATTTGGATGCCAGTCATGAAACTTACCCATAAGACTGTGTTGTGATGGGTTAATGGTCAGGACCAGTTCAACCCACACTGGTTGCATGCCAAGATAAGTACAAGTAACATTCTTTTTCCTTTCTGAAAAACATTAACTCATTTTCAATCCTCATATTCTGATGATGATGTTAATAAGCAATGAAATATCAACAGAATTCATTACAGCCCTTTTGTTTGTTAATCAAATACAGTTTAACTACAAGTATATCTTTTAATTTTATATAGTCAGTTTAATTCATTTATGCTTTTAAGATCATGTGTGTATACCTGTAAAATACACTTGTTTTGGCTGTTATGATTTTGCAAGTATTCAAATGCACCGTATTGACTGCAAACAGTTGAACAGCTTCCTATAATGTTTGACTGATTTCCTGGTTAGAGCCAAGCCAAACGCTATGGAAGAGAATTCATTGAGAAGAATTTTTACAAAATAAAAAAATTGCTACTATGGGGGTGGAGGGACATTGCTCATGATAAATTAAATTTACAGATTTTAGATTTCACCCCAACACTCAACATCCCTGCCCACCAAAATATCTTTTGCTATCAAAAGAATAACAAGGAAGATTTAATATAAAGAAATTTTTTACCTTACTGCCTTTATGCTCTTCTCACCCTGCAAAAAAAAAAAATAATAATAATTTGACACTTTGCTCATTCTACTGGTATTATAGATTGGAGACTGATCACAGAAGACTCAAATATACTAAAAAAATTTCTCTTTCATAAAAGGCACTTGTTAAAGAGGGTAACAGATTAAATATGCATTTGACTTCTCATGCAATTACTAATAGTAGTCATAGCAATTACTAATAGTAGTCATAGCAACAATAATGTTGTTATTGCTATGACTACTGCATCAACAATTATTGGTATACAGGAATAATATTGTTTCTGTTCCTCCAATTCTATGTTTTATTTACCACTGCAAGTAGGTGATGTCAGATCACCTCTGAACAGCCTTTGTGTCTCCCCTACACTTCTCTTAATAGGTCCTTTACTCCTCCCAAAAAAGTAAGCTTGACTGTCTGCCCCTCCACCCACTACACAAATATGATGTTTCCAATTGAAGGAGAAGTTCTGCTGCTTTGAATTCTGGGCAACAATCTCATTTAGTAACCCTCTAACTTGAGTGGCTCTTGAGTCTTGTATTGGGGAAATATACTAAAAAAAAGATGCTAAGCACAAAGGTGTCCTACTATAGCCTTTAAAGACAGATAGCATAAAGTGTATTGTTTTCCTTGTTGCATATATATATATATATATATATATATATATATATATATATGAAGTTCATTTTTTTTTCAGAAAGTCATTCATTCTGTAGTTCACTGCTACTAACAAGCAGGAATTTTTTTCTCCTGATGATGGCAATGCTAGCCGAAACTAGTCAAGGAACCTAATTGAAATAATAAAACCCCCAAAAAATATTAATATATAACCCAGTATGTCTAAAAATTTTAAGTTTTCAATATTTTTTATTGTTCAAAACATACATGTGTGTGTGTGTATGTATGTATGTATGTATATATATATATATATATGTGTGTGTGTGCATGCATATATATGTGTGTGTGTATATATATATATTTGTTTATGAATATATATATATATGTATGTATATATATTTTTTATATATATATATATATATATATATATATATATATATATATATATATATATATATATAAACTTTTATACTCAGTCTCAACATGAGAAATAATTAAATTGCGTATGTATGCATGCTCTAACATATGGATACATGTTTGTGCCTGGTCCCACATTATTTATATATGTATGTGATTGTGCGAACCATAATGCCTACACTCGTATGTATGTATATCTCATAAAAAGTCATTATATATATATATATATATATATATATATATATATAAGGACATTGAATAAGTTCTCATTTATTTTTCATGAAAAGTAAATGTTTTATTTACAAAAATTAGTAAGTAACATATTAATGAAAGTATTGTCCATCGCTAGCCACTACTTATTCCCATCTTTCTGTCAGCATTTGAATTTCACGTCCGAAAAACGACACTTCTTTTGAGGCTAACCACAAGTCAACCCATTTTTTGTCATCTTCATAAGAATGAAAGTGTTGCTCAGCCAGGCCATGTGCCATCGATCGCAACAAGTGATAATCGGACAGGTCAATGTCTAGTGAATACGGCGGGTGGAGTAGGACTTCCCATTTAAGCGTTTCCAAGTAGATTTTCACCTGTTTTGCAACATGCTGCCTAGCATTGTCATGTTGCAAAATCACTTTCTTATGTCTCTGCTTGTATAGCAGCCATTTTTTCTTCAGTGCTTTCTTCAAACGCATCAATTGTAGTTGATAGCAATGTCTATCTCTCATGATGTTTTTGGTCAATTTGAGCAGCTCATAATAAACTACACCCAGTTGATCCGACCAAATGCAGAACAGAAGCTTTGAAACATGGATATTTGGCTTTGCCACCAATGTTGATGCATGGCTGGGCTTACCCCACAATCTTCTGCACTTAGGGTTATCCTAGTGTATCCACATTTCATCGCTGGTCACGATACGATGCAAAAACCATTTCTTTTTCTGCTATTGAAGAGGCTGTTCACACATGACAAGATGCCATTCAACGTCTCTCGGCTTCAACTCTTACAGCACCCAATGACCTTGCATTTGAATTATTCCTAATGCTTTCAAACATTTCGAAACTCTTGCATGATCAACTCTTAATGATTCTGTGAGTTCAGCTTGTGCCTAACATGAAGCTTCATGAAGTAATGCCTCCAATTCTTTATCTCCAAACATTTTTGGTGTGCTAGAGCGTTTTTTATCTTCAACATCAAAATCATTGTTTTTGAAGTGTCTAAACCAATAACAGAGCATGGTCACTGTAAGTCTCAACAAGAAATCTGTGTGCTTCAACTGCAGATTTCTTTTGAATGAAATAGTGTAGTAAAATTCCCTGCAAATACTATGTATAACAAAGTTGTTTACACTTCAGTGAAATGAGATACACTGAATTTCAGGTTTGTCTATAGTACTTCCTTACAGATGTATTACCATCTGAAACTACATACATGCATGTCTAGGAACTACACCTGTTGGAAAACAGTGAAAACTTATTCAAGGTCCTTATATGTTTTTACATGTATATGTATGTATATACGTATGTATGTATATATATCATATATATATATATATGATCATTATTATATGTGTGTGTGTGTATATATATATATATATATATGTATGTTTATACATGTATATGTATGTATATGTAGTATGTATGTATATATCATCATTATATATATATATGTGTGTGTATATATATATATATATGATCATCATTATGTGTACATATTTCTATGTATGTATTTATATATGTGTATTTTCATATATATATATATATATATATATATATATATATATATGAATTTAAATTTTAGACAATTAGAAAAATGTAAAATTGAAAGTATATTTGTTCCAAAATAAATCCAATTATGCATTTCGCTGTTTTAGGATCTGATAAAGCCTTAAAACAAGAAAATGCATAATCAGATATATTGCAGAAAAAATGTACTTTGTGGACATTGAAGTCAACACCCCGAGGTGACAGTCATGCTAAACCAAATCCTCAGACCTGACAAGTGCATTTAGCATCAAACAGTTTTTCGCATCTGGATATTGTCTTCAATGTCCACTTTAATATTTATGATATTGAGTCACCCCCCCCCCCCCACGAGGGTGTCATGTGGCACAAGGCCTTTTTAACGTGGGCTCGGCCAAAAATATGCCCATTGAATACGTATATACGGGTTCAGGGCCGGTTTACCTCCTCCTTCGGGTTCCTCCTGTCCGTAGGAAGAGAGTTCAACCGAGCAGTCGGCTGGGATCTTACTTTAATATTTACATACACTTTATCCCTGACATTGAAAAACTTTAGTCCATAAATATACCATACCTCAATGCTGTATTTTATTGTGTGTACATATATAATAAATATGTTTATGGCCATAGTTGAATTAGACCAGAAAATAATAGTATTAAAAAAGTGCTCAATAATATAAAAAGATAAAAAATTAACATGTACAGCTTTTAAGTATAGAAAGTTAGAAAACCAGCTGATTCCTCTACTTTGGTTTCAACCTTTCAGTGTCATCAGATGATATATATATATATATATATATACACACACACACACACATGTACAAATATACAGAGAGAGAAAGAGATAATAAGATAATAATCCATTTCAATTATTTCGTGAACACTGTGAAGTTCAACTCTTCAGATTGAAATCTCTTCTATAAATCGAGAAAATATACCAGACAGACACATTAGATTGGTAGTGGGGAGGGAAGATGAGAAAGAAAAAATGGGTTAGGAAAAGAAATGGTTCTCTCTCACGTTCGCTCCCTGTTACGAATCTAATGTGTTTGTCTGGTGTATTTTCTCCATTTACAGAAGTGATTTTGATCTGAAGAGTTGAACACCTCAGTGTTCACGAAATAAATTATAATCGAAATGGGTAATTAAAGCCTCTGCCTTCTTATTATCATTATAATGCTCTGTAGTCTACATTGAGCTCTCCTGGATTTATATCCTCAGAATTATCCCTTCCAATCACAAACTGGTAAGACATACATACATATATATATATATATATATATATATATATATATATATATATATATATTAGTGTGTGTGACCTAATGTTTATCAGCCAAGTGGATGGAATATCCAAACTCCATTCAAAATACATTTAAGACTGCTTATATTTTTTTGCATCAATGAGCATGAACCCAATTCTCCCTGCATTTGTACCATTCATATCTATTCTCACTATAGTCTTGTTACTGGTCTACCATACTAGGAGTGTAAAAATGATGGTGAGCGAATCCATGGATCATCCTCTCTTTTACAAGTTTTTCATATTCCCAGGTAACTGTAAAAAAAAAAAAATGAAGCTGCTATTACCTTTGTTAGTGTTGATAAATCAAAGGCATTTATTTGAACTGGTTTCTATAAATATATTATTTCAGGATCTGTCTCCCTATGAGGACAAAATGTGAGGCAATGTTTAGTTTGATGTTGGGGACCCACGCACAGATGTGCTGGTAGAAAGAAATTCTCATTCTTTCTGAAAAGCTACATACATCTAGGAAAGCTCTGATCCTACACCTTTTAGTGCAATGGGGAGGTAGATCAGATCCCCTGGAAATAGATATTGAGCTTTTTATATCTGTTTTCCAAAGGAAAGCAATATTTCCAAATTGACCCATTTTATAAATCGTAGATTTTCTAAAGACTTAAGACACCAACATTTACTTATCCGGGAAATTGTTGGTAGTTTCTAATGTTTCTTTTCTATGCTTTGTTATGGAGTGTATAAGAATCACTTTACTATATATAATAATACGAGGTTAGTGCAACAGTGAAATTGGCAAGCCAAGTTCAAACTCCATGCTAATCTATTATGTTCACTTTTGCATTAATGCTCTTTGGAAAGGCATGAATCCATCACTTCTTTTAGTTATGAGCTAAATAACAGGGTTGATTGGGGGCTCTTTAGACTTGGGTGGCAACCAGCCTAAGAGAAAAAAAACAAAAAAACACTGAATTCAAAATCATAGAAAAGAAAATGGGGAACTACTCCACTATCTTTCCCAAGAAAGCAATTCACAGATAATAAAGAAAAGGAAGCTGTGGAGAGTTATGTCCGCCTATGTTCTGAAGGGACACAGCATTTTCATTTACCATATTAAAATAGTGAAGAAATTGGCTTTGTGGTTTTATTTGCCATTAGTACCAGAGGTAGGGCTTGTACCAGAATTTTGGAGGTTGGTTTTCTGGACAAGCAGTCCCCCCCCCACTCGTAATATTGTCATAACATGATCTTCCTCATCCTGTTTTGATTTGTGCTGTACTAAGCTAATCTTAGTAAAGATTGCGATGACTGGTGCAACACTGTATTTCAATCTCTATATTCCCTTCTTAGCCACATGATAAACTAAATAAGAATCCATAAATACCTTCAAAGGTTTGTCTTGTGTCTGAAATAGTTGCACATTTCCAACTAGTGCTATTAGCTGATGTTTCAAGACCTGGCAAAAGCCAGGATTTCGAAGTTTGATTTTTCTGGGTAAGTCTAACTAAACAATATGGTGTGACTGTAGGTCAGAGAGAAAAGTAATTTGTGCTATAGTTACATGTGAGTGATGTCTGCTAATTTGCCTTTGTAGCCTCATCGGCAAGACACTATGTCAAACAGGTTCCCAAGTACATGAAATGTTAGTCATAATCTTGTATTTTTCTTCTCTGGCTTATGTAACAATAATGGAATAACTGTAAAAAAATGATCTAAGAGTTTGATAAAGGCAATGGAAATAAGATGAAAGAAACACTCATCAAAAAATGAATGACATTGCTTCATTTAAAAAAATTCAGATAACTAAAGACTCTTACTACTTGGTGTAGACAAACAAGAAATATAAGATGAAAGATATATATCCTGCCCCCAAATTAATAAATTAATTCATTTAAGAAATTTTAACAAACTTAAGAGCATGGTAGATTTTTTTTATTTAAATATACTGAACATTACAATAAAGAATTTTAAAATATATGTATGTATGTATATATATATATATATATATATATATATATATATATATATATAATTAAAGTCTAAAATAATTTGGCCAAACCAAGAGTTAATAAGGAATAAAGCAACACTTGCAATTCAGCCTCAAATGTCTATAGATTCTTCTTCAGGACATGGACAATCATGGCTCTCCATGACTTCCTGTTTTTTGTAGCTCTTAGTAAAGTTTTTTTTTTTTTTTCTATCTCTCCTAAACCCTGGTCTGCTAACCATTTACACAAGCTTGTTAGGTAGGTTATTCACAGCTTTCTTCAGTCCTTCTTGCTTTCAGTATATCCTGTGAGTGTCAAATTCTCCAAGGCCTCTTTCCTCATTGTGATCCCTAGAAATTTCAACTGTCTTTTCTTTTGTTTATATGTTACTATTTACAAATTCTGCACATATATATGGCCAGCCACATGGGGGTGAACATTACATATTTCCCCACAAGGCTCAATATTTGAGCCACAGTAAAATATCAGTATATCAAAAACTGATATTCAAAGCAGACACCCTCACCACCATGAAAAATTGGTGCAACATAATCTTCTAACTTTGTTTAGTTGTCCTGGGCTAAAATTAAGAGCCTCACCATGAAGCAGAATTATCAAACACGTCTTTCAGACCAATTCTGTTGTCCCAAGTCCAATCCTCTCTGGCTCCTCTATACTTGTCCTCAACTATGTTAAATTGAAGTTTCTTTCTACAAACATCTCCAAAAATAACCAGATGGGATTAATCCTAGTTCTTCTACTGCAGTGGTTCTTATTGTTCCAGGTCACATTTCTTCCCTGGTGATCCCAGGTTTCCTCTATACCTCCCCTATTTTGAATTTATCAAGTAATGTTATGCTATAATACTTTTGACTGATACATTTAAATGAAATTCCTCAGCTCACTAAAATTCCTTAGGAATTCCTCTCATTGGAGCCATTCCATTTCCCACTTGAGAATCAAAAAAAAAATATTTTCTCTTTTGAATAATTTATACTGTCATGATTTTCTAAGAAGATCTATAAACAAGAATCAAAATTCTTATAATGTTCTTTCAGAAAATACATTGGTGCTATGGAAGACTGATCGAAACATTTATTTCCATTCTGTGTTAGCAAAGCATTTGGCATTGAGCTTGTCCTGAATTGGCTGTCTATAATTAGGCTACATTTAATATACCCTTGTACTTAGTATTCTGAACTGATTTTTATTCTTGCAAAAATTATCTTAGCCAGAAAGTGTATATATGGAGTATTCTCCCCCCAAAAGAAAACATATACACACTTTTTAATAGCAGCAAAAGTTATTACCAAAAATTATTAGTATAAAGTATTTCCATGTTTCTTTTTTTAACAGCCCTTTATTCCAAAGGTTGTTTCATATACAATTCTAAAGATTCTCTCAATCTTTACTGTAGCTTTTTGCATGCAGGTGATTGGGCTCTCTGCGATGGATTTTAAATCATCATAACTGAAAACTGACTTCTGGGTTTTATTTAAGCCACCATCTTTAAAATGCTTGAAACCAGTTTGGGACTGTATAGTCAATTATTGTTTTATTTACTTCAACTTTTTAAATTCTGTAATAAGATTCTGTGGCTTATTTATTCTGTATTAATCTTCTAAGGCCCAGTTTAAATTAATGCCTCAAAATTGCCAAAATCACAATAATTATATCTGCTATTATAACATCAGAAACACAAGGTGAAGCTGAATAGCAGAGATAATGATATGAGATATATATATATATATATAAGAAGTTAATTTGTTCATTGTTTAAAGCAAGCCAATTTTTCTTTTAGATGGATTCAGTTCTTTTAAGGAGCATTTTGGTCCATTTATCTGTACCTCAAAGAGAGAATTGGTTATTGATTTCTCTGTAGGAGACTTTACATTAAGATTTACTTTACTTGCACTTTGCTTCTATATTGATCATGTGTTATTGAGAAAATGCTTCATTTCTCAAATGTCTCAGCTGATCGACAGTCTATTCAGACATACTATATATATATATATATATATATATATATATATATATATATATATATATATATATATATATATATATATAATATTAATTATTAATAATGGAATCATAGATGTGTAAATGAAATAAGCTTTAAAGGTCTGTTAAATATAAAATTACTTTTTGATGCATTTTATTATTATTATACTATTGTGATGTTATAGATTTTCTTTAGATTTGCACATGAAATAAGCTTTGGAGTAAAAGTCTGTAAAAACATAAGTACTAATAATAACATTAATAATATTAGAAAGTCATAGATAGTCATTACACATATACATGAAATAAGCTTTAGAGTAAAGGTATGGAAAAAAAAAATTAAATAATTTTGATACACCCTTATAATAATAATAATAATAATAATAATGTGGAGTCATATGGTCTTTAGGTGAGGACATGAAATAAGCTTTGGAGTAAAGGGCTGTAAAAAGTAAAATGCTTTCAATACAGACTGATCATTATACTTTTTCATTATAAAGAATAAAAATTGTAATAAACTAGAAAAGAATTTGATTTTTCATGTTTAAGTGATGTTTTATTTTTAACTTTCAAGACGTTTGAAATAGGAGCATTTCAAAATGGTGGACACATTTTTTTGCAAATATTGTCTTTTAATAAGAACAGTTGCACAAAATACAAGAAATTTGTTGATGACTATTATAATAGTTGGATCTTTGTTATGAAAGTGTTTAATATTCAGGTAATTATTTATAGCTGCTGTTAATAATTGGGGGATGATGGGGGTCACCCTGTGTGTGTAATATATATATATATATATATATATATATATAATATATACACACACACACATACACATATTTCAACATTCACTCACTCATTCACACATAAGTACAAATATTCACATTTTCACTCCTGTGTATAAATTCATGTTCTGTTTACATATCTTTCAAAAATAATTTTTTTAAAGAGACATTTCTCCATAACTACATGTAAGGAATGTCATGTCCCCAAAGCAAAAATAAAAAAATAAAATAAAAAAATTGTCAAAAAAAAAATAAAAACTTAAAAAAAACCAACAAAAACAATTTCCTTTAAGGTCAAAGGTTAAATAAAATTTGCCTTTTTCCTGATTTAGGTGCTTTTTTTATGAGAAAGAAAAAAAATGAAATTAGAAAATAAAACACAAAAAAAAAGACAGTAACGATATAATTTTTTTTTTTCCACTGGATGAAAAACAACACAAAAAAATTAACAAAACAATCGCTTCCTCTATTCTTGGTTTTTTTTTTTTTTTTTTTCTAAAAATAAAAAAAAAATAAAAATGAAAAACCTGATTGCTTGATTGAGTGTATGTTAGTAAAAACGTATGTATGTGTAAGTGTTTTGTTATAACAGACGTTGTTGTTGTTGTTGCTTTTTTTTCTTTTTTCTTTTTTTTTCTTGAAAAGAAAAAAATTACGGAAAACTTGTGTATTTCAAAGCTGTGAATCCCAACTATAGTTATGTCATTTCAATATTCATAGGTTTAAAAGCTATTTTCTATTCAAAACATTTATGGTATTTGAGAATAAAGACAAGTCACTGTGACTTCCATCTCATGCATCATTGTGTTCTTCCTTATTATTACGAGTTTTGTGTCTGTCACTTCACTGACGAAAAGACAGTCAAAATTTCATACCCAAATTGTTTGTCTATTTAAAATACTACTTTTATTAGAAAATATATTCAGTCTAAATACAAAACAAATCATAAAAAATGACTTCAAAGGGTTACACATTTCAGCTTCTGCTCTTTTTCCTGTTACCCAGTTGGGTCCATTATATCAATTTACCTTCAAATACCATAGGGAAAGGTATGAATCTACCTATTCTCCCCCAAGCTATGGGTTAATTAGTAAGATCTGTATCACTAAATCATTATTATCTTAAAAAAAAAAAATTCTTACAATCTAAAAAAAAAAAAATATTCTCTTGCTTTAAATAACCTGCAAAGGGTTGATAAGTTGTAGGAAATGAATGACTCAATCAAACTGACCTGCTCCAACAGAAAGCAGGCCCTTACCTCAATTATGTCTTGATAAACAGACAATTTTATTTGTTACTGAATATTTTTTGAAAAGTTCTATAAATTTTCATAATTAGATTTTTTAGGGTTTAATTTTTTTTTTTCTTGTCTCCAGATTTCTGATTTCATTGCTCATCCCAGGGTAAGGATTGTCCAGACTGAGTGGAAAGGGAATGTATTATACAAATGTTTTATTTCAAGCTCAATCAACTTGTGTGTGTGTATTTGTGCATACATTAAATGCCACAAGTACATGAAAGTCATGCATGACACAGACATGTACATTACAAAGGCGCATTCAAAGCTATTCAGTCAGTGTGAGACAGACAGAAAATAAGCACTTTTATAATATAGATTATTATTATTATTATTATTAACCTTCTTTTGCTTTCTGTATAATACAATCCCTTACTGGGTCATCCTGTGGTCTGCAGTACAGAAAGATAGTAAATTCTATTTTTTTTTTTAATTATTTCACCCCAAGCATGTCAATAAAACCACTAAGACGCAGTGGGAGGGGGGGTACTGAATGTGAAAAAAATCACTATTAAGGAGAGAGAACAATAAAAGAATTAAGAAGACAGCAGATAATGATTAACACTGCATTTAAATTTTTGAAGATCAAAGTTGGCTGTAAAATCTCCAAGCTAGAAAAGACAAGCGTGATTTAGGTTGTCTCATAAGAAATATATTTTGACGAATGACTTACGTCCTTCCCCCACCCAAAAAAAATTTACTTTTATTTAATCAATATAATATATATAATATTAATAATATTTTTGTTCTCTGGTTTCTTTCAACATGACTCTAAGCTGTTCATCCCATTTAAGAAAAAAAAAAAAAAAATCATCTTTTGCCTTACTAAGCTGTCCCGATCCTTCAAATATTTCATATAAGAGAATCTTGTATAGTATATGAAAAACTCCAAGTATTTAAAATAAGTGATAATCCATGGAAGAGATGGCCAATGAATAAGGCAGATGTTAAAAAAAATTTCAAAATGAAGTGTGCAAATTTTGAATGGTGGACTGAGAGATCACTCATTACCATAAACCAGAATTGAGTCATTGGTATTCACGAATTACAATGCATGGGGAACAGGAATATCTTAGGCTCATATATGTGCATATGGGCACCCCACATTAAAAAAGAAGACATTGTACTACATCTTACCTTTGTAGGGAGTAAATACAATCTTTCTTCATGAGTTTAGATTGTTTTTTTACTTTTAATTTCTCTTGCATACAATCAATTTTATTGTAGTACAAATTGACCTTATAGTCATCATTTTCTGGAGGCTACAAATATCTATTATAGAAACAAATATTAAGAAAATTAATGACAAAGTGGAAAACTTTTTTTGTGTGATGCATTTTGTCCTTGAAAGATTTCATTGATATAAAGCGATGTTTATATTCATGCAACTACACATGTGAACACAGGAGGATTCTGAAATTTTTAACTTAAACTTAAATTTTTTTTT
>CAHIKZ030002156.1:0-20000 GCA_903632075.3 Acanthosepion pharaonis
CAGTGCAGTGATAAACCAGTGGAGGTGAACGTTTTTACTCTTTTCTTTATTGTTTCTACTCTCCACTTCTTATTTAATGGATACAGGTTAAGAGTCTTGATTGTGTACTGTGCAGCCACCTAATGGATTAAGAGTGATAGGATGGTAGGGGGTTTTGTTGTCTAGTGTCTGTCTGGCGTTTCAGAAGAAATATTCTCATTTTTCATACTACAAACGAAACAAGAACAGACACACATATACACGAAAAAGAAAAAAACTAAAAAACTAAACAAAACTGTGTTGAAACATTTATTTGTACATTTGTCCATTAACTTAGTAAAAATGTTTTGTAGTCTCCACCCTAACTAAAAATAATTTTCTAATTCTAATTCATGATTTATTGTAAAATTAAAACTAAATATTTATATTTTCATTTTGAATTATTTTCCTTTCTTGTGGTACCTTTGAAAGTGAATGGTAATGATAATAATATTAGCCATTTCTTTATAAGGAAACATTTGGCATTTCATTGACTGAGCAGTCACTACTACTATTGTTTGAAATTTATAAAATCTTTAAAAAAATTTTTCAGGAAAATGGTTTCTTAAGTCCAGTAGCTGTTATCACTCTTTCCAGTATTGATGGGGTTTCCTTCCCAACCTTTTGTTTGAAGTAGTGTGGGACATCAATATCTTCATTGTCAATATTTTCTCTTTGAGTTACATGTGCTATCCATTTTAGTAGTTTCTGTTGTTGAAAGTTCTCAAGTAATGTGGTTTCTGTTATTTAGTACAGTTCTTTGTGATTTTGTAGTGCCAGTTCACAAGGTTTGAAGAAGGATGGTCTTTACCAAGACCCAAAAGCTTATGGAATTTAAAATGTTGTGTGTTGGGATATTTTAGGTGGGTGAATGTTCAGATGTTAATAGTTAAAGAAGAAGCATACAAAAACTTGGGGTTTTACCATGGACCATTTATTTTTTTTTATAGTGATCTAGGGAAAAGTTCTCAATGTCACTTGGGTATGTTCATTTTCTTTTTGGTCCAAAAGTTAAAGTAAGTAAGTATAAGCATTGTATTAATGGACAAGCTCAAGTCAGCCTTGTGCAAAGTTGGAACAACCAAAGAAATGTTTGTACTTACTTTATCATTGGAAGGTTTAAACATGGTTATGGTATGCCTGTTTTCTTTCTCTTGGTCCAGAAGTTAGGGTAAGCAAGGATAAGCAATGTTATAATGGTTGACCTCAAGTCAGCCTTGCACTGACTTGGAACAACCAAAGAAAAGGTTGATTTACTTTATAGGTAAAGGTTTTGGAAGACATGTATGAATGCCATGCATTGGAAAGTGCAAAGCAAGTTCAGTCGTCTGCGAACCAGGGTAACTAATGTTCCCAGCAGGATCATAATTACGAAGTGGTGTTACATATTGTAGCAAGTAGGAGAAAGAGTGTGAGAGAGGAAATACTTGCCTTTTTATAGACTTAACCAGTACTATCTAACAGCGTTTAATGAAGCCAAGTGGGGTAACCATATTTCTGGTTCCTTTACTACTAGCATCAGGTGAAAATTTATTTCTTTTTTTTTTTACAAATAAAGGCAAAAGTGTTTTCAGGCATACAATCAGGACTCTCATTTTGGCAAGAATTAATTGCAATTTTAAGAACTTTTTGTCTAAGTAAATAATAAATACAAATTTATATAAACAAAAACATTAACCCACTTTTGCTTAATAGATCAAAAATTATTTTACTTAGTATCATTCATAGTTTACTTTTCCTTACACAGTAATTGTTTAGAATTTTTAAAAGTATTCTCTAATTTGAAAACTGTTATGTTTTGTTTCTCCATGCTACTTATGTGTATAAATACAGGTTACCAAATGAAATTTCCACACTACTTGCCTTGATAAATTTCCTCAAGGAAAATTTTTCTCCTTTTTTTTATTTATATAGGCTTTACAGATATATTATATCTGAATTTTTGCACAGACACACACACATACATACATACATAATTGTTTTTAAATTGTGTATGTATATATGTGTATGTATGTGTGTATATGTATATATGTATGTATATGTATGTATATATATATATATTTATGTATGCATATATATGTATGTATGCATATATATGTATGTACATATAAATGTATACATGTATGTATATATATGTGCATGTACATATACGTATGTATATATATGTATATATATATATATATATATATATATATATATATATACGTATGTATGTATATATATTTGCATGCATGTATATATGTATATGTGTGTTGTGTGTGGAATTTGAAAGCGTGTGCGTCATTAATGCCATTCGATTTTAAATTTAATGTACACAGAAGCAGATTTTGAATGAGTTTGAAATAGGATACTTTGATTCGACAAAACCTAAAACTTGCGCTGAACAATAAATTCATAAAGTTGGAGAAAATAAATGTAAACTATTTTATTTTGTGTAAACTTAAACAATCGGAGTTTAAATAAATTTCAGGGAAATTATTCTGTATTTATTCTTTTAAATTTCTTACATGTTTTAATTTTTAGAAATATTTTCGGTCTGCCATTGAATAAAATATACACGTGCACCTGCAAACGTCAATAGGCGCAATTTTTTTTTTTCACTTTTTTGCCGTGATTAGCAAGCTTGTCTCTTTATATCAATTACGGAGTAGTCCGATTCCCACTAAAACATCTGATATACGCTAAAAATATCATTTGAGCGCTTTGAAGTAGTGTAATGGCTATCAAGCTTTTCGCTTGATGAATTATCACTAAATAAATCTGATTTCGATACTCAATGGGTGCACCATACTTTCAGCTTTGCACCACATCTAGGCTATTTTAATACATCACCTTACGCAAACAATCTGGAAAAAAAATGAAATGGTCGTTTTTATCGCCTAGGCTAATTGATTTTTTCTATTTGTCAAAAAAAACATTGTGGGTTATTTTTTAAGACTACTCATTTATTTAAATTCAATATATTTTATAATATATATCATATTTTAAATGGGAAGAAATTTAGATTTGATAATTTATCACCCTGCCGTCAGCGAAACGACAGATAGCAAACTAGTGCAATATAAAATTTTTTAGATTAACTTCATTCACTCATCTGTAAAACTTAATTGTTCAGCTCAGCACGAATCTGTGTCAGTGTTGTTATATGTTTCGGCTTTAATATGTTTTTAAGTTGCGATCTATCCAGCCATAGATAAGGCAAAAGCGTTGATTTTAGATGCACTTTCATAAAATAAAGATGATCGGAGAAATTCAAATGATCTTCCTATGATCTACATCTGAAGGTTCAATTTGGAAATAACTGGCTTTTCAATAGATCAAAAACAAAAGTTCAGTTCATTATCTGTTCAGAACCCAATTTTTTCTCCAGTAGACACGAACGGTTGCATTCTCATTGAGGCTCCGTGCTTGGAATATCTGTGTCGTCAAGTACACTTCAGGCATCAAGTGTAACTCATATTTTACAACTTAGCTATAGATTTTGAAAAAATGAAGAGCGGTTTTCTATTGCTCTAAGAAGTATATGATTCTTACTGGCATTTTTTATCTTTACAAGTATATCTTTACGGATTATTTGCTACCATATCTGGTTTGAAGCTTTTTCAATAATCACGTTCAGACATAACCGTGTTCAAATGTGTTTACGCGGTGTGCTAAAGGAAGATTTATTTCGCAACTCTGCTGCCTCTTACCGCACATTCAACGTTGCAGGCGTATAACTACTCTATCATTATTTTATCCTCAGGCGAGATCTACCAGTTCATGATTTTAGTTTCACCAATGCCAGGCCTTTAAAGCGGTTACAAAGCTCTGCTATTTCAATAGTGCCGAATCACCTTCATTTAATTTTGAATTCGAATGAAAGATAATGTTTTAATCTGAAAATTTTACACAAGACCTGCTACTTTTTTGGAACAGGCTCCCGCGTGGGTGGTTTTTGAGGTTCGACTCAGGGTCATTTAATATCCGTCCTCGTTATCCTGATAAAATTATCTTCCTACCACATCACGTCTCATTCCTCATTCCCAATTATCAATGTAATAATAAGCCTCTACTTTGAGTGGCTCTCGAACCTTTTGATTGTGTTGAATGTTAATATTAAAACGTGCCATTTATAAGTAAAAAAAGTATGAAACATTTTAGTTTATTTCTCTTTATGCTGCTTGTGCGTGAGAGTACTTATGGTTTGTATGCGTTTGTATTTACAAGGTGTGTTTTGGGAGTATATATAAAGTTTCTGTGTGTCTTTATTAATGTAAATTTTTTGATGTATGTGTGTGTTTTTTTTCTTATGTAGATGTTGCTATTTAAATGTTTGCAGAATATGGACAGATTATCCAGTCTGTTCATCTGTCAAATGACTAGCGTTTCCCATATCTCGCCAAAAATTCGTAACTATAGGAATAAAGAATCTATTTCTACAAGTGGCTACTGGAGTGTAAATAAATTCGCTCTTGTGTGCGTGTATACGTGTTTGTGTGTGTATGTTAATGTATATTTATATTGTGTGCGTTTGTGTGCGTGTTTTGTGTATAGTTTCTCTAAATGAAATCGAGAAACCGTTGATTTGTGTGTTTGCGCGCGTGTGTGTATATGTGCGTGTTTTAAACGATAAATCGATCCAGAAATATTATTGAGACCGATTTATAGATCAGGCTGTTCGATAATTTTCTTCAACAGAATTCAATCACCTTATCATTGTCATATTTATTGACTTTTTACGCCTTAACAGATGCTGTCGTTTTTATTGCTATTATTAATCCGTCGTATTTAATATTGAAACTTGGTGTATGTGTTCCTGGAGCCGGTCGAAAATATTCCATGATTACATCATAATTATTCCATTTTGATTAAAATGTCGCCATCGTTCGCTGGGAAATATTCCCCTGGGGAACATGCACAACGTTCTTAGCAATCTTTCCCTGCCTCATAAATACATAAGAAATCTGCTTCCTAATTTCAGTTGATTGAATCGAAATGAAGTAGAGTTGAAGAAAATTTTTTTATTGTCGAAACATAAAAAAATATACTGATAATTAAGAAAACTAACTCGACAGAAGTGACTTTGTTAAAACAAAAAAAATATTATAGTTCAATTTGAAATTTTTGCTTAAATGTCATAAGTCAAACCAGTATTTAAAAGCAGAGTAAACAAAGGGTAATAATGAAAGATCTGAGAGGAAGAAAGAGCAAGAGAAATACGAATAGAAGAGAAAAATTTTTTTGAAAACTTAGGCCCGTTTTACCAAACATTAATACGAAGTTCAAAAATGTATTAATATTTGTCGATCAGCCAAAATAATAAAGAAAAGGTTTTTGAATGTATATTTTCAAAGTAAACAGTCGGTCTTCATTGAGCACATTTTAAAGTGAATTTTAAAGAAAATAATTAAATAAACGTACGTAGATTTATTCGACCGTGGATGTGCGTGTGCTGTCATTGATATCGGCTTGAATGAGAAACCAGAAAGTCGAATCAAATCCCAGCCTATTTCGTTACAGCCACTTACGCGTGAAATACTTTTGAAAAAAGGAATCGATCTATCTTTTCTCCTCCTACCTCCAACTCTGTGTTCGTATTTTTTCAATGAAGTATGACCTAGTGAACATGTTAGTACTATATGTCTATTCTATGAAGTCGTTACTTGCAGATTGACTACAGATTCTCGATTGGGTTTAAATCAGTAGAGATTCCAGGCCAGTGTATAGTACTTTGATTTGACCACTCTGTGTAACGTCTATCCCAGAGAATGGCCGTAGGACAACTAATTGACAGTCTAGAAAATAAAAAATCTGATGCAAATCACAGATGACGCCTTTATTTTTCAAGGCCTTTTAAAATTTCATCACACACACCGAAATTAGATTCATATTTCTGCCCACGGCAAATGACCTAATATGGAGAAAAAAAATAGAAATCGATTACAGCCTCTCATTCCAGTGGTTTTAATACTAACCGTATGATGAAAGAAAGGAAACAAAAGTGGCTTTTTTTCAATTTTAATTTGTAGAAAGGGGTATAAGACGAACTGGGTTTTCTAAAGTTGATTGACAAACATTCTAGAGATGACGACTCGGTAAAATGAGCCAAAGGCCTGGGTATTTGTTAAGGTACATCGGTCCAAAACACGCGCATGAATGAAATTTTTCATTCGTGAGTCAAACAAAGGTTTTATTTGTCTTTTCTTCCACCAAATCTGTGTGATTTTGTTTACGATTCGATCCTCCCAGAAAATTTGCCATCTTTCCGGGAGAAGAGCATTTCTAATTAGCCTTTAAATTTCATAAAGGATCGAATTAAGTATAATTAGACACTGAAAAGCCAGATGAATAGACGGGTGTAGTACGACATCGCATCAAAGCGGTACCAATTTCTACGAGGACTCGAAACAGACGAGAGGTGTGGTGTTGCCCTGATAGAAGCCGACATTATTTCCGACTGGCCAATTCCGGACGCATTTCATCGAAGGATGCCTTTTAAACGGGCTACCTGCAAGGATGAATTTTCAAAATTCAACGCTTGCTTTTGCGGAAGTAGCTCATAATAGACGATGTTATTCTAATCCCATCAAATACAGAATCAGTTTCTTCGGATGTTGACCGGCTTTTAAAATATGGTTAACAGTGGTTTTATGACATATTTTCATCAACAATCTATTCTCATCGCCTGTCATCATTCATATGTTATTTCGTTTTGGAGCATTTCAAGAGATTCACTAATAAAATTATTTTTTAGTTAAATACATTTTTAACACAGGCAGATAGAAATTCACGTTTACGATTATTTAAACGATCTTACAATTCTCATATGAGATATGTGATGTAAATTTGAATGGTTCTATATCGCTGTCTGGGATTAGTTTAATCAAACTTTGTAATTGGTTATTTTGGAACGGTCTAGGGTCTACCAGATCAATTTCTGAATCTCAAAATCTCTTTTAACAGTACTTTCAGCTGTCACTATCTCAATCTGAATAAAGATTACATGTCTTTTTTTGTTTGATTTAATGCAGAATCAAATTCCTATCAAATAAAAAAAAACGCATTTCATTTTTTCTTTATTCCAGATCCTTTTTAACGTAATAAAAATTCAGGCTCTATCCTATTCATATTTTTCTGATACAATCAATGATCTTCCTGATGTCATCAGTTCCCAAGTAGGCATTTATGCAGATGACATTACCATTTTCCTACCTCAATAGCAAATCTGTCATCGCTGACAAAATTAACCTGGCTGTTGCTCTTGAAAAGGACCTCCAATCAGTAGTTAACTGGGGCAGGAAATGGTTTGTAAATTTTAATGCCTCAAAAACAAAACTGCTCTCATTTAACCACCATAGAGAACCCTTCCCTGCCTCCCATCAGCATGGCTGATGTCCATTTTCAGGAGAGCATCTCACTGCGCCTTCTTGGCCTCATGTTTTCAACTGACTTGAGATGGAACAACTACATTGAATCAATAGCTGCATCTACTGCAAGGAAAGTTGGTTCACTGTGTCGTGCCAGAAGTTTTTTCTCGTCAGAGTCCATCTTGCACATTTATAAATCTACCATTCGTCCATGCATTGAATACTGTTGCCATATCTGGTCTGGTGCTCCTGCTATTCATCTCGAGGTTCTTGACAAAATCCAAAGAAGGATCTGCAATGTAATCGATCCTGACTTGGCATCTCGACTTCAGTCACTTTCTCACAGACATGATGTGGTTTCCTCTGTCTTTTCTACAAATATTTTCATGGCAACTGCTCTGACAAGCTTTTTTCCCCTGGTGCCCAACTACATGAATTTAAAGCGTGCTACTAGATTGGCATCTAGGTCCCACCCTTTTACTGTTGAAATAGTTAAATGTAACTGCCACTTTCTATTCCAACTTTTTTCGCACTTCCCAACAGTGGAACTCCTTTCCGTTTACTTGCTTCCTGATAACTACAATCTTCAAAAATATAAATGCAATGTCAATCGCCATCTTCTGTTGTCTTGAACCCTGTTCATCTTTTATCCTTTCTCAATCCCCCCCATACCCAGTCTTTTCTCTCACTTTCACTCTCTGTAATTTATATATGCATACTAGTGGCATTGCTTGTTTGGGATGAAATGATTAAAAAAATGTTTTTCTGACTGAGGACATTTAAAGAATTCAGCACAATGTAAATGCGATCATAACTTTTATAGAAATCCATTCTTGTGTTTGAAACCTAGTAACTGCCCCAATTCAAATGCTCTTTTTTCGAGTTAAAGAAAAGAAGCCAATTTTCTGACAGTTTATTTTTATTTTTAAGTGGATGAACTATTTGAAATTTTTTAATTTAAAATATTATTATTTTGAATTGAAAAAATTCAACAATAAAATATTGATTGTATAGAAATGCAAATGTTAACAAAAGAAAGCTTTTAAAAATATTTTATGTCATATTTTGAGAAAATGGAAATAATACCTGTTGTTAGGTATTCAAGATATTTAAAACAAATTTGTGAAAATGTGTGAGATGAATGCAGGATGTCAAAAATAAATGTCCCAAATAGGAATGTGGATAAGAGAAACCTATTGACAAACAATCAAATTTAATTTAAATTTGAAAAAGTCAAACATTTATGTTTCATTGTTTTCAAAATCAATTAGAAAAAAATTTTAAGGATTTTTATTTTAAACTTTCTAAAACACCAAAAAAAAACATATTTAAAATTATGGTTTTATCCTACACTTCACCTATGATTTTAAAATGTAACAATGATATTTTAAAAATATTTTAATATCATCAGGCAAATTGTTGAAAATGTAATAAAAATTTATGGAATGGCATTATTACAAAGCTTTTAAAATAAATTAAAAAAAAAAAATTTTCAAAGAAAGATAAGTTTTGAAATTTTTTGTATTTCACTGGAAAACAAGGGACTAAATACTTTTGTCCAGAAGATTTATTTTTTAGGAAAGAACAAAAGAAAAATTTACTATGATTGAACTAGTTCTTCAGAAACTGAGACTTACCATTTATATTGACAGAATTAAACTTTAAACATTATAAAGCTTTGTTCTTTGTAAAAAATTTGAACAATTTTAGTTCCTTCTTGAGCAGATGATAATGCAAATAAAACTTTTTATGGCACGAGTAAATCAGGAATGGTTTCAAAATACAAGTTCATTGATTGTTATTTTGGATCTCAGACCTGTAAGTTAACAAAGAATCCCAGAAATTATTTTTTGATCTTAATTCATTAGAAATTTTTTTGCTTAAGAATAAAAAGCTTTATAATCTTGATAGGTGAATTTTTGGATTCAGTGATGGGCCACAAAGATAGTAAAAAAAAATATTAAATTAATTATTGTCACATAAATTTATTGTTTGAATATATGGAGATTTATATCAAAATTAGTTTTAAAATCCTAGAATTAAAAAAATTGTTTCAAAACATATTATTTTCCTGGTAACAACAAAATAATACAATTTTAAACAAAATAATCTCTAGTTTGTTGAGTATATATTACATATATTCAGATTATTTTGACATGTTACAATGAATATTACTCATATTTTAAATCAGAATCACTCTTTTAATTTTAATAATCATTTTTTGTGACGTAGTTTTAATTGTTTTAGCATTTAAAAACAGTTTTGGAATAACGAAATTTGCTTTCTTTAAGAATTTTTATTTAACTTTTATATAAATGAGTTTTTGAGAATAACCCCAAGAACTTGATTTTCAAAATTTTGAGAGAAGTTTTAATTAATTTAAATATGGCTTTGAAATCATTTCTCTAAAAAGAATTTTAAAATAACCTGGATAAATCATTCAGTGCTTGCTTTTAGTTGAGCTGAATTTGAATTTCAAGATAAAGAAATATAAATTGATTGTTTAAAAATTTGGATATTTCTAGACATTTTTACAGTATCAAAGATAAAATATATTGAATTTAAATAGGATAAAATGCATAATATTTTTCCAACCATCTATTTATTTAAAATTTACTAGAAAATTATTTATTTGGTCAATATTTTCCCAAATAGGTTTATTAATGGCAAACAATGGGTTAAATAGGATGGTTCAAAGAAATTTATTTGAGGAAATATTCTATATGAACACTAGATTGTTATAATTTTTATTTTTTTCCAAATATTGTCAATGACCTTTATTGACTTGTCCAAGTTTCGAATGCCATTTGGTGTTTTTCATCATATTCAAATAAATATTTGACAAAGTGGAAACCTTCAATGGATTGAGAAAAAAAATCCTTTAGAACTTCATCATTGTTTTCCCAAATAGATTTATATAATAGTCTCAATTTATTTTTTTTTAATTAAAAAATATATGCATTTAAAATATATTTAGACAAAGTCAAAATCCAAAAAGAATCAACAATTTTTTATAAAGTTCTAAGAGGTAGAAAATTGAAATGAAAAGTTGAAGATGTTTTTGAAAACCAAAAAGACATTGAAAAATTGGTAATATAATCCAAAAAAAATAATGATTTGTTACAAAAAATTAAAGAAAAATTAAAACTCTGGCCGCTCTATTCGATGAGAAAAGAAGTTTGAGACTGAAGAAAAAATATTTGAAAAACTGATTTAATTGGAGTAATAAGATGGTTATCGTTTACACTGGATTAATTCTTGTGAAACTGACTTTTTGAAGTGAACTTTACAAAAGAAATGTGTTTGGAAAAGATTACATTAAAATAGTTTCTCAACAAGGGGTTTTTTTGGGAAAATAGAGCTACATTCAACAAAGACCATAGCGACCTAGAAGTTTAGTACTTTTATAGAAATGTTTTCAACCATTGAACGAAGTTCTTAGGGAAGATATTTTTAATGTTTTTGGGATAATAATATGCTAACAAAATTATCAACAGAGTTTCAAAATCGATGGATGTCAATTGAATATCTTTGACAATTAACAATTATCTCAAAAAGCTTTGAGGTTCTTGGATTTTGTCTTTGAATTATCATCTGTCAGCTAGTTGACAAATTTAAATTTGTATTAATGTTATATATTTTTGTCTGAAAGTTTTGGTTAAAAAGACTGATTTATTTTGTAGAATGTCAAGGAGATGATTTAACATATGAAATCTTAAAATAATAATTTATTCAGGCATATGGGAGTTTGTATTAATCAAATATATTTTCTAAAGCCTATATCTTTTGGGTTTATTTATAAATAAAAATTCATGTTGCACTTTGTATAATCAAACCTGAGATTCCTTCCAAAAATTTTATATATATATATATATATATGAATATATATATATATATATATAGATATAAATAAATATGCCTTTTCATAAATTTTTTAAAATTTGAACAAAAAGTAATGAAAAGTATAAGTTTCTGTAATATCACTGTCTAAAAAGAACAAATTCTGCTTACTATTTATTTTGTTGAAATGTTTTTTTGGACAATTGCTTCAATAAAAAAATCCATTTGTTAAAGATTTATCTTTAATGATCCTTAGCTGGATTTGTTTTATTTTGGCCACGGATAGAAATGGTGAATGGTTGATTTGCTTGTTGATTGTTTATCATGCATTAATGAAAAAAATCGAATTTAGAGTATTAAAAATCATTTTTTTGAGAGCAATATTCACATCAATTCGATTGAGATATGTATCAAAGACTAGTTGGTAATCATTGAAAAATTAAAAAATTTTTTCGTCTATGGAAAAACCTGAAAAGATCAAAGAGAAAGTGAATAAGGTTTGTTTTTGTTAATCATATTACAACCATATGAAATTTCAAATGATAATTGTATTCAGCAAACATGAATATATTATATTGTTTCTACAATTTTAAACCCAAAAGAGTAATTAATACAGAGGTCTGATAAGTATTTGTTATGTATTGTTTTAAATTTTCTAGAAACTTCATAGAAATCTTATAAATAAAAAAAGACAAAACAATGGGGCAAAGTAATGATAGTGGAAAAGAATATCCTTTGTTAAAAAAATTGTTTATAATATACAAAATCTGTAATTAATGACTCTCAATCAGGTTTGATTGTTATTTAAATATTTCTGTGTTTGCCAAATAATGTGTTGGTGAATCTAAAAACAGAAAATGAAAACATGATGTTAGCAGTTTAGGGAGAAACAAATGTCAATTAAACAACAAAGATTCATAAGTTTTCTTTGAGAACATAAATTTTAAACAAATGTTCAATTGGTTCACTGGCAAAAAGTTATGTAGTTCAGAATTGAGTTCAAATTTGGTGACTTTAATCAATAATATTATGAGTGTAATAACATTAACTTGTTGTTTCCAAAGTAAAAACAGGACATGTCATAAACTTTATAAATGCATATTTTGAGGATAACTCTAGTAAAAATGACTCTGGTTTATTATTACATGCACAGCACTATAGAGAGGGCTGATGGGGGTGGGCTTCAGCCTCCTCACTTTTTACTGGGACAAAAGAATTTGCCTTCTTTGTCTCAATCTATGATAATGCTATTGAGCTGAGTTTTATCATTTTTCTAAAATCATTACTGCCATTAATTTTCAAAACAAGTGTGAAAACGGCATCTTCCTCATCTGTTTTTTTTTTTTAAATTACCTTCTATATAAGATTTATATGCAGAAAAAGTCTATTGGTCTCATTCCAGAAAATAAGTACAACTAAAAAAAAAAATATGTATTTAAAATTTAAAAAAAAAGCTTGCAGTTGTATAATAGATCTAAAAAGATTTATTTTATGAGAGGATCAGATAAAAAGTCTAGAATAAAGAATCTTTAAAACTTAACATCTGACTTTTTATTTTGTAGTATCATGTCTGTAATACATAGATATGAAAAGTTTTGGGCCAACAACAAAATGATAATACACCTTTATTTTATTAAGAAGTTAAGATTGTTTAACAGTATGCTTTTATCAGTAGTGTCTGTGGACATTGAGGATTGGAAAATAAGTTGTTGCATTTTTGTAGGAGCTGTGTAACAGAAGATATACCACTTTAAGCAGCTTGAAGATGAAAAAAGGCATGCAAAACTATTCGGTCAATGAAAGATTTGAGATGATAAAATCATGCAAATTTCTAAGTAGGAATTGTTCCATCTTATTAACAGGAGTGTAAGGTGCCTTGGCAAGTCAGTGTGGCTGAACAATGCTTTTGTATACTAAAATCATGGCTAAAATTTCTACTGAAACAATGATGAAGGTTGTGTTTTTGAATGAGAAGATGTTTTAATGAGACAACCAGACTGCTGGGAATTTCCATAAACAGCTATTTGCTACTACGTTTAAGTGCAAAGAAAATCAGAAAAATTAGACAAGAAAGATAAAAAAAGATTGTGAGAGTCTAAATAGACAATCCAAACATAACCTCCAGGTAAGTGAGGAGTGAATTGAGGTTTCAATTGATACAGTACACAGAGTATTACAAAAAATCAACTTGAATGGGGGTATAGCAGCATAAAAAATAACAACACCATTAATCAAGAAACATTGGAATAGAAGATTGAAGTGGTCAGAAGAACATCTATCATGGGAAGCTGAAAAGTGGCAGAAAGTAATTTTTAGTGATGAATGCAAGATAGAGTTACATTCTAATGCAAGAGAATATGTAAGAAAACCAGTGGGAGAAAGAAATATACAAGATACACTACAAAGACAGTAAAATTTGGTGGTGGACACATAATAGTGTGGGGTTGTGTCAAAAGTGATGGTAGAAAAAATTTTGATAGAAGCCTAAACCTAAATCTGTATTAGTTTACTATGGTCTAATTGTCTACCAGACTATGAAGATGGAGAAATTTCTCCTTGCCACACATCATGTGTTAACAAAATGGTTTCTTGTGGATGAAGATGATCAGCTTTTGGAAGACTGGCCAGCACAAAGTCCAGATTTCAATATAATTGTACCATTGTGGTGGAAACTGAAGAAACAAGTGCTCCAATGAAAACCATGAAATTGTCAAAATTACTGCCAAGAAGAATAGGGGAAAAAAATTCTCAATGAGAAAATCTAGGCATTGTTCCATTCAATGCCACATTGAATTGAGGAAATTATTCAAGCCAAAGACAGTAACACTCATTACTAACTCCATCTAATATTTCTATGTGAGGTGTATTGGTATGAAAGACAAGGAGATCCGTTTGACAGCTGTTTATCCCCAGTTCACATGTTCAAAAGTGTGTACAATGTCCACATCTCATGATGAGCTTTTGTTTTTTTGTTTTTTTATTTCAAACCATGTCAGAATCTTGTTCAGGAAAATGTCCCATATCAATGGGCATAATTCTGGTTACTAATTTCTGTGCACATGCTACATCTTCACCTGCTAGATGACAGTACAGATATTTGTAGCAATGAAGATATGTGGTTATAAACAGGCATAAAATAGAGCCAGAAGAAAAAGTGTGAACAAAATATGTACATATATGCGTAGTAACATACATGGAAGCAAACAGAATTCATGCAAAGTAAAGTAACAGTTGGTTGAAGTAATATTTTTGTCTGGTCCTTACTTGAACCTTTACCTTTCACTTGGCACTTTTTTTGTTTTGTTGTGGATAGGTTGCTTCTTAGCTTTCTTCCCATCAATATTTCTGCCTGAAGTACTGTGGTGGATTAGTTCAAATGATGGGTACTTGCATTTTGGTAAAATGTTGTTCACGGTTTTCACTGTTTTTTCAGTGAGACCATTTGCTTGTGGGTAATGTGGGGATGGTATTGGAATTTTGAAGTTCCACTTTGCTGCAAATTGTTGTAATTTTATATGGCGTATCTTTTCTTTGAGTTATTATATCCATTTTACCAGCTACTGCGATTATGTTTCCTGTATATGACATTAGTCTTATTTTTGCTGGGCATATTTTGGTCTTGGTTTTCATTTTATTTAAATAATTCAGTATTAGGATGTTTACAGCTTTCCCTGTGTCAAGTTTTAGTGGCACTTTGATGCCTTGAAGTAGCATATTCACTGTCCAATGTGACTTGGGTGTTGTACAAATCTTCTCTATCCTATCAACTACATACAAATGATAGTCGTTTTCTCTTGTAGACTTTGTTTTGGGTTTTTCTTTTCTTCCTTCATATATATTTCCTGTGTCTGGGTGTATTTTCTTGTTTTGTGAGTGGACTGTATCATGCTTACTGAAAGTGTGTTGGAAACTTCTAGGGTATAACTTGTAGCTATATTGTCATTTTTACAGATATTTTTTACTACTTTTTCCAGATTTGGATTGTCCAAGTCTATTAGTCTTCTTGCCATTTCACGCCAGAGTCCCATAATGACATGGTCACGTATTATATTGTATTTAGATGCTTTTACTCACATCTTCCGGCTTGTGTTTGTATGTCTGTGAGAAATGACAGGAAAGTTTCTTCTTCCTGCTGTGTCCTTTTGTTAAACCAATACCTTTTGTGGGCTATATCTTTCTTGCATTGTACATATTGCTGGAATTTTCTCACTAGTGCTGTGTAATTTCCTTTTGCTTTGTCAGTAAATTGTATACCTCTGCATTGTATATCTCTGCCTTTTCTCTGGTCATGTGCAGGAATAATTTTATTTTGTCTGTTTTGGTAATTTTTTTCTGATGCCACAAGGTATAATTCAAATTTCTGTAACCAGTTTCTGTAATTTTCTTCAACATTTCTTTCCAAGGATATGTCTGTGGGAGGATGAATAATATCCATTATTTTATGTGTGGGTTTTTGCTTCTGTAATATTTCCATGTGGGGTGTTTTGGTATGAAAGAAAAGAAGATCCATTTCATAGTTGTTTATCCCAAGTTCACATGTTCAAATGTGTGTACAGTGTCTGCATCTTGCCATGAGCTCTTGTTTTTTTTATTTTGCACCATGTCAGAATCTTGTTCAGGAAAATGTTTAATATCAAGGGGCATAACTCTGGTTACTAATTTTTGCACACCTGCTAGACTTCATAATTTGATGTTTTGTACTTTCTGTAATAATAAAGATCACTATTTGCAAAAAAAAAATTCTTTTTCAACTTAAGAACTGAATGGTGAAATTTTCACTAGTGGCTCATTATTTTTGCATGACCTTTTTTCAGCATCACTATGTTTAAGATGCTATATCATCCACTATACAGCATCACTGAAAATGCAGTAAATTGTTTTCTGACCCCCTTTAAAGATCATAAAATGTACTAAGAAAAGCATTCTGGTAATCACTCTTGATTTGGGGGCAAAATTAGCAAAAGTAATTAATTTACCATAGTGACCCAGAAGTTTTGCACACCAGTGTATATATAATATATATATTACAAATTCACTTATATCTTTTTGCACTGCATTATACTGCAAATCATTCATAATACATTTGTCATTTAGACAAATCTCAAACAATCAGTTTTGATTTTTATTAAAAAGTAATAGAAATTCTTACATTTCAACACAAGCAAATAATTTTGTCTTCTTTATTCTCTCAGAGATTTTTTTCAGAATGTTCAGAATCATGGTGTTACTAATATTTTTTCTCTTTAGTTAAAAAATTGGACAAAAAAATGTTATAGCATATAAAACTCACTTTCTTCCTAAATATTAGGATTTCATTAATTTATATTTATTATAAATTAATGAAGTCCTAAGGGATCTTTTTTTGAATTGGGGCAAATAAGAAACATAGTTAAAATTTTAATACCATTTGATATGCCATCTAAAAAGTTTTCTTAATATTATCCACTGAAATAAGAGGCCTGTGTGGCATCAGATATAGTAATCTACCATTGTTGCTTTGGATTTAAATGAGTTGAACTGAAATAGGGGACAAAGAGCATTGATTATAATCATTTAGTCTCATCAATTTCAAGATCATATCAAAGTTTTTGTTTGTTTTTTCATCCATTAATTCATTGTTTTGCTTTTGATTTCTTATAGAATATAATATTATTATAGAATATAATATTATTATAGAATATAATATTATCATCATTCATGAATACTTAGTAGCTTCTAAATCACTTACAATGTTCATATTAAAAGTAATATCAATATTTTTCTAACATTTAGAGATTTAACCCCTTTTTCTAGAATGCCCATTATTACTGAACTTACAGTCATGTGAACATGAGCAATAATAGTTTGAATTTTCTTTCAACTGATTTTGTGGCTGTCTTGGGAGTGTTTATGATATTTCAATTACAGATGATATAATTTTAGTGTTCTCATTATGTATCCTTCTGACTTGAAATGTTAATATCTACTGGCCATATTTAAATGCTTTCTTTACAGAACTCTCAAAGGAATAGTCATATTCAACATTTGCAATTGTACTCTTGTCTGTTTAACTTGATGCCTTTCAAGAACTCTACATTATTATTTCTCTGAAAGATGATATCTTAGGATGGTTTATTACTTTTGTTATAGTCTGTTTTATTTCATTTCAATGTATAAGTTTATCTGGATAAATGAAGACACATGATAATGTACAAGTATTGTTTACAGCTGAAATGAATACTGAACTCATTTTCCCAAATGAGAGCAGAGTTTATACCAATATGCTTCTTGAAGGAATATTTATAATTTACCTCTATAAGAGTATTAACAAAAGACAGTTATAATATATAATAATGAAATATAAAAGTTAACAATGTATTGCCTTTAATATAACTATGCTATCTGCTTCAGGTTACTTTTTGCTTTTTTATGTTCATCACTGAATAATCACTTTCCTATAACCACATTCAAACCCAGGCAGTGGCAGCAAAAAGCTATTACTTTCATCGTCAATTTTGACAGGAATCTGATCAATTTTTCTCTTCTTCAAGATTGCATATAAATATTGTTATTTGACTACAGAAATTAACATCATAAAAGTAGTTTAGTAGAATTTTGTGTTTAAAAAAGCAAGCTTGTAATTGTATGGAATTTAAGTAAACAAAGAGAATAGAGAGATGTATTCATAGGTGTTTCTTAGTAATATTTGTTGCTTTTTTTTTCTCTTAATGAAAAATGAACAAGGCAATCTTGTTTTCAAAGATAGATTTCATAAACAAATTAAAAAAATATCTCCAAAAATGTAAATGAAAATTTTTAAAAATGTTCCATTGATTTTTTATTTTACATATAAGAACTGGATTTTATGAATTAGATACTCAGTTTTTTAAATATATATTAGAATTGGGCAGATATAAATCTCAGCAGCAAGGGCAAATATTATGATATTGTGGGGTCATTTTACCTGGATTTTAGGAGGAAATATAAAATCTGAAAGTTGTGTCCACAAATACATCACAATTTTTTATGCAACATGAAGAAATGATCTTCACAGAAAAGGAAGAAGACCAAGTTAAATATGAGAGTAACATTTCTTTGTCGTGGCCATGAAGAGACTAATAGTTTGATTGTTTGAAATGATTTGTTGCAAGTGAGTTAGCAAAGTTTTGAAGTGTTTTTGATGCAAGTGAGGAAATCGAGTGATATGGTATGCCAGTATATGTGTGTATGTGAAGCACACACTAATGGAATGTGTGTGACTGCTAACTGATTGCATGTGATAGCAGTAATTTTAAAAAACAGTAAACAAAGAGAGGATATAGGACTTACTTTTGTTGCAGATTTGTATGTAGAAAAATTATCACTGGCTGATATGTTGTAATGGTAACGTGTTTAAGCTGTTGATCGAGGCTAGTCTGGTTTGCTGACTGTTTTTTGTCAACTGTCCTTCACTGGCTGTGCAGATCTAGTCACTGACTGTTACTGACAAGCCGTTTTTATCACTAGGGGTCGGCTCTGAATCACTATCTGAGTTTTGCATGGGAATGTACTCAGTAACCCAAGTCCTGACCTATTTCCAGATCATTTGGAGTTTAACTGTGTGGTCATAGTAAAGATCACATCATGTGACTTGTCATATCCAGTCAGGTTCCAGAAACCACTTATTTAATTTGGAACCATGTTTGTACAGAATTGTAAAAAAGTTTTTTCTGTCTACTGAATTTAGTAAGATTTATTTATAGGCATCTTTTACTTGCTTATGCTTTACATATTGGTCATAAAAATATAGGAGTTTATATCCTATAATATAAATATTCACTAAGTAAAAGCAGCTTTGCGTAAATTTGGTAAAAGACAAAGCAAAAATGTATTAAGTAATATTTAACAATATATTATATATCTCTATATAATAATATTATGTTATCCTTTTCAAATAATAAGCAAAAAGGACACTTTATACCAGCAAACTGTTAAAAAAATGCTATTGTTTATGATGAATTTTTATCATGTCAACAGAGCTTTATTAATTAATTATTTGCCAATAGAATAATTGTTTTGTTGACATGATTATGTAAAATAAATAAAAAAAATAAACTTGTCAGCAGTAGGATTATGTATTGACAAATCTGTTCATTTCAATGTCAGTACTGGTTACTTTTAGATATAAAATATAAAAATCCAGAACAGATACACATTTTTCAAAATACAAACAGAATTTTTTAAAAAATCATTAACTGGGGATATTTATCTGACAGATTTGCAATTTTTCTAGCTAGAAGGAGTTTTGACATAATGATTATTATTTTTTTTTTTTTTACACTTTACGGATAATATTTGAAAGTTTCTAATGATGGGAGACTATTACTTGCAAACAGGAATTAATGTGATAAAGTTGTGTATTTAGACATCTTTAGTCATTCAACTGTAATAGTCCTTTTGAAGTTACAAACACCATCCTTTTATATGTTTAGAAATTTGATGAAACTGGAAATGTTGGGGTAATTTTTCAAATATGACAATGTATTTTGAGAACAAATGAGAAAATTGAAGATGTTGCTACTGCAATCACAAGAAGTCCAACAAAATTGTTTCAGTGCAAACTAATGTTTCTTAAAAGAGTTTAAAGCACAAACTTCACCACTTGCAAGATCTAAATTATGGAACAACATGATTTTTGTCAGTGTTTTCATGAAAAATGCAATGATAACATCAACTTTATAAACAAAGTCATTATGACAAATGAGGCACACTTTAATTTGACAAGAAATCTAAATAAGCAAGTTGCAAGTTTTGATCATGAGAGAATCCCAAAAC
>CAHIKZ030002156.1:25000-67500 GCA_903632075.3 Acanthosepion pharaonis
GAACTCCACTCTCTTAAAATTATAATCTATGTTTTGTATCTCATGCCAAAATTTTACAATTGCCACATTGCTATTTAACGTCTTAGCGTCTGGAAAGGTAATTAACATTGATTCTTGGAAAGTTAATTAACATTGATTCTCCCTGCTTGTATCGACAATCGTCTCAAGCCCAAATTTTTATGACCACCATGGTCTGGCCAATATCTTAATAATTGCCTTTCTTTCTATCTCCCTCGGCGAGACATAAATCAACCAGACAGACCTCACACGTAGCTTCTTCCACGGTGTTTACTGTCTTTTGTGAAAAGTATCTTTTTTTCGTAAATAGAATTAAAATCTTTTTTTTTTTCATTGATCAGTCTGTCTTTTTTGCTTTAAGAATGTCTATTTTCTGTTTTAGTTTATATGGTTAATTAGCACACCATATCATCGCTTAAATAGTGTCACAATCCTCCCTTTACCTGCCTTGTCATTTACTTTAAATAACACCCAAATCCCAGTACACTATTTAGCATGCATCATGCATCTATTTTATAAATTCTATTTTATTTTCCTTTCCTTTTCACAGTATGTTTCATGATCAGTCTTTCTTCTGTTCTACATGCAATGTAATGTTCATTTTTTTTTTCATGCAATTTAATGTGTGCGTGTGCTTTTGGATGGGTGTGGCTATTATGGTTTGTTTTCTTGGTCAATGTTTTTCTCTGCTACAGGGAGGTTTTTCCGCTGTACCATCGGTTCTACTTTCTTAGCCTCAGTTTCTTTCCTGCAATTGATTCTGTCTGCAAGAACACTGCTCAGCATCTCCCCGAGTTGTTGCATGCTCATTTGATACCATGAATTAATTCCCTCCTGCTTCTAAATTTCCATACTGCCATTCCCCTATGGCGATAATTATTAATGTACCCACTATTGCTGACCAATTTATTGCAATCTGTTCATCATCCTCCCAAGCCATACCTTCCCTTCCAACATCGGGTTTATTAGTTGGCATGTTATCCACATAACATTGGGGAACCCTTCACTATTGGCCCCACAGCTCTGTACAATTGACTAAGCTTTATGTCAATCAATTTATAATTGAATCTCTCTCTTCATATTTTTCTTCAATTTGGTAATATAGGGGCAAAGAAAATAGATGTCACAAAATGCAGAACATCCCAGGGCAAGTTTAACAGGGATAATGGTGGTTTCACTTTAGTGTCCTTTGTGGACCCTCCTCCACATACCTCCTAGACAAGTTGATTGGTTTCTGTGTGGCCACCGCCCCACCCCGTCTGAAACATTGAAGTCAGGTAATGCCATGTTTGTTAATACTCCACTTGACAAGTTCTCTTAATTCCTTTCTTCCCTTCAAACAATTCAAGCATGCACATTTTGTAATTACCAGCAACATAGATGGCGCTCAATGATGTACAAGTTCCCAGAGCATCATTCCTACACTTTTTAGCTTCATCTGCTTGTTAGCAACACGAACTTTGTTCTACCCGAATTTAAATGTATTCTGTTTCCACCTTAAATGTATTCTGTTTCCACCTTGTATCTTGCCACCATTCATGTAGCTACCACCATCATCATCATCATTCCGTTCATTCTGGTCATTCCCGCAAGGCAACAAGATTCTCTTGCTTTTATTTTTCTTAACCATCCTGTCTTATTCAATTCTTCACTCAATTATTCCATAATTTCTTCTCTAAGTTTGTAACCCTTCAGCTCTTCCCTCCCCTAACTAACTCCTAGCAGATCGAATGGTCCGGACATGCATGCGGGGCTCCCCCTCCCAAGGCCGTAATTCCATGACACTACTGCTGGCCAGTTAGCAATGCCAATAATCTTCTTACATCCTTCGTGAGGTGCAACTCGTGCCTCCATCCACATCCACCACAGTCAGCAAGTAGGTTTTTGGATGAGCCTGTGTCATTGTCTGTCGACACCGAATGCTTCTATTCATCACAGCCTTCTTGGTTCTACTGAGATTTGGACTTCCCCACCCTTCTCAATCTCATCTTCAGGGGTAGTTCCTGTTCGACCTCTAACCTTCTCTCAGGGTTCAACTCCTTTTCAGGAGGTGTTTCGTCCTTTTCCTTCTCTCTTGATTCTTCCTTCGCTTCAAGTCTGTACTTTGACTCTTTTCATTGCTTGTTGATTCAACATCTAGATCTCCCTTGTTTCTTAGCCTTTCTCTGAGCTGGGAAAGGTGTCTGACTTCCTCCACCTTCATTGATTCTCTTCTGTTTAGGTGTTTTCCTTGGAGCCTTTGACTGGTTCTTTTGCTTCTCTCTTCCTTTTCTTTGGACATGGGGGTGAGACAGTGACATCACAGGGTCCCCTCTGCACTGATTCAGGCAACAACTGTGCTCTGCTGGTCCTCGTCAAAGGTTCCAGCTCTGTCACTCGGATCGCCTTGTCCAGATGGCTATCTATCTCTTCATCTTCTTCAGAATCCTCTTCCGTCTCCATTTCTTCTGGTTCAACTAAAGTTACCTTCCTTGTTCTTTGCTTTTCGCTTTGGCTCACTCATTCTAGATTAGCTATTTCAGCTTTCAGATCATTGGTGTTCCTCCTTGCCTGTCACCATGATCCCATATTACATCTGATCCGGTATTATGGTTCCCATCTCTGGTTCAGCTTTCCTTCTCTCTGGTGAATTTTATAGTGACAGGGTCCAACCTTCAATTCTAATACCTTTATTTCCAGCATTCACTCTCTGTTCTTCTCTTCTGTGCCTTCTTCATTCTTCTTCTGGCCTGTGTGAATATTTTTATGCTGTTGTTCCAACAACAGCTGATGATAATCTTCCCATATATTTCTTTGGGGCTTCAGCAAGTTATCCACAGGCAGGAACACGTCTCTGCCAAATAACATAAAGTATGGGCGGGTGGGTTTCGTTAATTTAACGACCTGCGGCCGTAGTGATTGTGTCAAGTACAGATCCCAATTTTCTGTATATTCTCTAACCAGTTTAGCTAACACATCTCCCAAGGTTCTGAAACCTTTCCACTTTAGCGTTTCCTTGGGGGTGATATGGAGATGTTTTATATTGCTCTATATTCAATTTGTCAGCATTTCTCTCATTATACTGTTTTATATTCTCTGTGCCATTATCAGTGACAAGTTGCTGGGGCGCCATATCTAGGGAAGATTTCATTATTATCAAATCGGTTACAGTTTTAGCCTTCTTGTCTCATACTGCAAATGCTTCAAGGCCAATTTAATTGCTTAATCAATAAAACTTACTATAGTTATTTCCTCGTGCAGTTTTTCCCATATGGTCCTGAATACATCATACTCACTTTTCTCGAAGGGAGGCTGGCACAACCATCCCTTTATGGTGCCATTTCTGCCTTCTACTCATTGAGCTGGCACACTACACAACTCGAACATAATTAGTGACCTCTCCGTACAATTTGGGACAATAGTACTTTCTCCTATTAGGTCATATGTTCTATCAATTCCCCCATGCCCCCAACCTCTCGTGGCACTGTTTTAATATCTCTGTCTTCAAACGTTTGGGCTTTACAACGAACTTCTTTCTCATCTCTACCCGAGAGATAATACGGCTTTTCTTCTATTGTGTATATTGGTGAGGTCTCTCCTGCCTTCACCTTTTCTCTAAGGGCAGCTATTTTACTATCTGCCTGTTCCTTCTCAATCCTTTCTGTCAGTAGGGATTGGTCATTATCTGTACGCGTCTCCTTCTCGTCCGATTCTAACATAGGGCGGTCTTTTAGCCCAATTGGAGTTAAGACTTAGGTTCTGGCATTTCCCTTATAACTTTCACCTTATTCATGTCGGGCTTAATAACTTCGCCGTTTATATCAAAGCCCAAATATCTCAGCCTCATCCTTCAGAAACTGTCATTTTGATAATTTCAATTTTAAGCCGTGCTTTCTTAGTCTTCCCAATACTTGTTTTAGATGGAAAACTGTTGTTCTGCTGTTTCTGAAAATATCAGAATATCGTCTAAATATGCCATGGTAAAACTCTCGCATCCCCCTAACACTATTGACATAAGCTGTTGGAAGATTCCGGGGCATTAGCCAAACCGAGTGGCGTCACCCTGAATTGAAACAGTCCCAGGTGACACGCAAATGCGGCCTTTTCCTTGTCAGCCTCATCAAAGGCTACCTGTCAATACCCGGACCTCAAGTCCAACGTGGAGAAGTACTTCGCTTTCTCCAGTAATGTCAATATGTCATCAATTAGTGGCAATAGTACCGCCAGAGGCTTAGAGATGGAATTCAGTTTCCAAAAAATCCACACAAAAAAACGGTGCCCGCCATCTTTCTTGTCTACTATCACGATTGGGAAGCCCCAAGGGGAAATTGATCTTTCTAACATCCCAGCTTCCAACATCTTTTTTTCACTGTCTCTTCCACTGGGGGACCTCTTATGAACAGGTGTTCTATAAGGCTTCAGTTTCATAGTGGGGTGATTGTCGGTATCGATCTTCATTTTTACTGTGTGGGTCTGGCCTAATTCCTTATCTGATTTAGCCACCACATCCCGTTTATCTCTTAGCAGACCTCCCCTCTGGCCCTAAATTTATCAAGTGCCAATATCTCTTCATCTGCTATTTCTGGTTGCTCTATGTATTTTCTTTTGCTTCTCATTGAATTTCACTCGATTCAGAGTTCACAGGGGTAGTGCCTTTTCTACCTCCACTCCTCTTAACCTTTATTGTCTTGTGGGCCTGGTTCACCATCATAATGGGCACTAATTCAGCTGTCTCTACTACTACCTCACACAGAGCTACCTCGTTCTCTTCTGGGAATTTTTCTTCAACTGGGACCAATTGCAGGGTTCTCTTCCTCATTCTCTTCCCCTGTCATCAGCCTACCCTTACCTGACACCACTGTTCTAGGGGTAGCCTTATATCTTCCTCTACAACCACTGTTATAACTTCATCTGGTGGATCTCCCAATGGAGTTCTCTCGCCATTTACTACCAACATAGTGGGGTTAAACTCTATACGAGTCCTCTGGCTCTGAAGCCAATCTTCTCCCAAGATTGCTTTCGTACTGAGTTGGGCGTTATGTAGAAGTTCTAGGTACATCTCAATTTTCTGATTCTCACAGGAAGCCTCGCCATCCTTTTTATTTCCAGGGGAGCCATTATCCGCCTGTGTGATTTCTATATCCGCTTCCGGTATCCTTTCCTTCTGTTTCACCCGTCTGTATTCTTTCTCTCTCAACAATGAAACAGACGCTCCTGTGTCTATCAGAGCTTTCATTGCTATACCCCCTATTTTGCCTTACAAGACAGCTCCTTCTCTTGCGTCAGCGTAGAGTACACCCTGGCCTTTCTTCTCCTGGGTTCCCATCTCTGTGTTATCCCAGCTATAGGTGCTGGCAGCAACAATTTCCCGTCATCCTCCTCACATAGGGGAGTTCTTCGTCTGCCAGGGTGGTCCTGGCTGGACCCTCCCCAGTCTTTTTCTGCCGTTTCTGAAAGCACAATTCCTCTTCAGGTGCTCTGGTCTTCTACAAAACCAGCACCTTCTTGTTGGGCAGTTAACTACCAAAGTGACCCACCCGACCATTTCATGCTCCTTCTTTTTAACTGAGCCACCCTCCCTCTTATTTCTGAGGGGCCCTTCCTTCTACCTAAGTGGCTCTCCTGGCCACATGTCCAACGTTTCATGCTCCTTCTTTTTAACTGGGCCACCCTCCCTCTTATTTCCGGGGTGGTTCGCTGGCTTTTCCCTAGTCCTGTCTTCCAGGTGCAGCCTTCTTTAATATCGGTAGGGCACCTTTCCTTATCTCGCACCACTTAGTTAGGTGTCCCTTTTTTCCACACCTAGTCCATCTATCTTGATCAAAGTCTGGGGGCAATCCCTCTTCGTCGGGCAGTCCGCTACTCTGTGGTCCTCATACCGACATGTCCAGCAGACCAGCCTGTATCGACCCGGCGTGGGCTTATAAAACCCATGTCTTGTCGACCAAGCCTTTCTTTTGGAATCCTCTTCCCAAATTTCAGGCTCCTGCACCTTCTGCTTGACCTTTCGATTCCACGCGGGGGCTCTCTTCCCTTCCCCCTTTCTTCCTACCTCCCGACTTTGCTCTTGCGCCTTCCTACCTTCTCTTACTTTATCCCAAACTCCGTGGCTCTCTTTAGCCAGCGCTACTGCCGCCGATAACCTTAGCGCTCCTTCCTTCATTACGTCATGGCGAATACGCTCGTCACTGAGCACCTCTATATATAAATCGGCCGACTGGGCCTGCATTACTGGGTTGTGTCTTACTTCTTCTGGGAAAGCTAACGAAGACAGCTTCTCTGCTCTGGTCCCTAATTCTCCAAGAGTTTCGTCCTTCAGCTGCGTCATCTTCAGGAGGGCTCTTGTGGCCTCTATCGCTGTCCCCTCGTCAGAAAACTCCTGAGTCAGCAATACCTCTAGCCTATCTCATGACAAGTGGGATTCACTGGCTAAGAGCCCCTTTATGAATTCCGACGTTTTCCCTCATAGCGTCATACGCCAAGTATAGGGTTTCTCGGTCTGAGAGTTCATAGATTATGGGTCTCTTTATCCAGAATTTCCAACCAATCCCTAAAATTTTCGAATTACCATCAAAGGCTGGAACCCTAGGTCCGCCCAACAATTTCGTCAGGTCTACTGGCAATCCTGCTCAACCCGCCTCTTCCTCTATGTCTATCCTATCCGAATCGTGGTCAGGCATATTTAAACAATTAAAAAAAATACAACAACAACAACAACAACAAAAACACAATCAGAGCAACAACAATCGAAATATTATTGGGAGATTAACCGAAAAAAAGTGTCTCACCTAACAGACGATTTCCAGGTCGTTCTTCTCCGGTTCCGGACTGTCGTCCATGAAGGAAGGTCGGAGGAGAGCTATCCTCCTAGACTCTTTCTCTCTCACATTGATATCTCATACCAATCCCTTCAGTGGGCGTTAATAAATTCTCCGTCTTTCTCATCCATTCACCTCCGCCTATCACCATTGCTACCACTCGACTAATGGCGTCCCGGCCGTGCGGGTGTGGCTAAGCTGGCCTCCTTAAAATTATAATTCAGAATTTTTGTTTACAAATATTCTCCTTTTTCCCATCGGACAAAATTTTTACGAATTCCATATTCTATCATATCTTTTGGCCACCCAGAATTCACTTAGCCAGCACTCTCTACCGATTCCAGCAATCACTGTCAAAGTTTACCATCTGGTCCTTCAGGAAGTTAGCTTTATAATGGAATCCTTGGCTTGTTGAGAAATTAAATTTTTATCTCGCCAAATCTCAATTCTCCACTCTATTTTCTGTCTCATACCAAAAATTGTACAAACGCCATATTGTTATTCAGCGTTTCAGCGTCTGAAGCGATTTGTTGATAAGGTAAATAATAACAATCCTCTCACCTATGTCGAGACAATGTCAAAATTTTTATAATTGCCATATTGCTTTTCCTCACCGGTAGCCAAAAAAAAAAAAAAAAATAAAGATAATTAACATTGATTCTCCGTGCCTGTATTGGCGATCGTCTCAAGCCGAAATTTTTATGAACGCCATGGTCTGGCCGATATCTTAATATTTTCCTTTCTTCCTATCTCCCTTGGCAAGACATTAATCAGTATTTAATTAATTCATTATTTGTTGTTGATTATCATTTTAAAAATTACTTAGCTGCAATTTTGTGTTCTTTTGTAGTTCATTTATTATTTTACTAGTATTTTAATTTTGTGGTGGGTGGTTATCTTATTTGTTTAATTTACAAAGGTCGGCTGAAAAGTTCATAGGCCGACCAAGATATTTTCATAGGAATTAACTAAATAAGGTTTATTTTTCAAAACAGTCTCTCTTGTGGTTAATACACTTCTTCCATTTGTGATGCAGTGCTTGGATCCCATTAGTGAAGAATCTTTAATCCTATTGGTAGAAAGTCATCAACAACAGATATGATGTCATCACTGCGATACAGGTATACAACCATTTATTTTTTTTAATGATAGATGGGACCAAATCAGGAAAGTAGGTGTGATGATTAATGAGCCAGAGTCATGCACAGCAGCTATTGAAAACCAAGGTTTGGTGTGCTGGGACATTGTCCTGATGAAACAAAATCTCTTTTGTCAGTTTTTCCTGGGTTTTTGGTCTTAATAGCCTTTAGTAACTGCCTCAGCCATTTGTTAAAGTACTAGCCATTGATTGCGTGGCACTTTTGAAAATAGTCAATAAGCACAATACCTTTTGTCTCCCAAAAACTGAGGCCATCACCTTCCCTGAAAGATGAAACGACCTTGACCTTCTTTGGAGCAAGTGAGGATGGGGTGTTACCACTCCATGGATCGTCTTTGTGTCTGGCTCAAATCGATGAACCCACTACTTAGCCTGGTTTAGAAAAACGGTAACCAGCTCGATCTGCTTCAAACAATGTTAGATTTTCCTGTGATGTGATCATCCTGGTACGCTTTTTATCTTCAGTCAGAAGACGTGGCACCCACCAAGCAGAAACCTTCGTCTTGCCAAGTTGATTGTGCAGAATATTCTCAGATCTTACACGGCATATGCTAATTGCATCAGTTATTTGATTTATAGTCAATAGCTTGTCATTCATCACCATGTGTTGAACACAATCAATGTTTTCTTCGGTGGTGGCAGTTGCAGGATGACTAGACCTTGGTCCATCTTCAAGGCTCTCTCTTCCCTCCTAACAGAGCTGCTAATGTCGCAAACATGTTGACATGAATATCTAACCCTTTTGTGCAGGTATTTGATATGTAGGTATGCGTCCGCGATATAGATAATGATATAATGGTGGTATGTCCGGATATAGACAATGATATAATGTAGGTAGTTGTCCGTGATATAGACAATGATATAATGTAGGTATGTCCGTGATATAGACAATGATATAATGTAGGTATGTCTGCGGATATAGACAATGATATAATGTAGGTATGTCCCGTGATATAGACAATGATATAATGTAGGTATGGTGATATATAGACAATGATATAATGTAGGCATGTCCTGATATAGACAATGATATAATGTAGGTATGTCCGTGATATAGACAATGATATAATGTAGGTATGTCCGTGATATAGACAATGATATAATGTAGGTATGTCCGTGGATATAGACAATGATATAAATGTAGGTATGTCCGTGATAGACCAATGATATAATGTAGGTATGTCCGTGATATAGACAATGAATGTAGGTATGTCCGTGATAGACAATGATATAATGTAGGTATGTCCGTGATATAGACAATGATATAATGTAGGTATGTCCATGATATAGACAATGATATAATGTAGGTATGTCCGTGATATAGACAATGATATAATGTAGGTATGTGTCCGTGATATAGAACAATGATATAATGTAGGTATGTCCATGATATAGACAATGATATAATGTAGGTATGTCCGTGATATAGACAATGATATAATGTAGGTATGTCCATGATATAGACAATGATATAATGTAGGTATGTCCGTGATATAGAGACAATGATATAATGTAGGTATGTCCGTGATATAGACAATGATATAATGTAGGTATGTCCGATATAGACAATGATATAATGTAGGTATGTCCGTGATAGACAATGATATAATGTAGGTATGTCCGCAGATATAGACAATGATATAATGTATGGTATGTCAATGATATAGACAATGATATAATAGGTATGTCCGTGATATAGACAATGATATAATGTAGGTATGTCCGTGATATAGACAATGATAATGTAGGTATGTCCGTGATAATGATATAAGGTATGTCCGTGATATAGACAATGATATAATGTAGGTATGTCATTGATATAGACAATGATATAATGTAGGTATGTCCATTGATATAGACAATGATATAATGTAGGTATGTCCGTGATATAGACAATGATATAATGTAGGTATGTCCGTGATATAGACAATGATATAATGTAGGTATGTCCGTGATATAGACAATGATATAATGTAGGTATGTCCGTGATATAGACAATGATATGTAGGTATGTGATATAGACAATGATATAATGTAGGTATGTCCGTGATATAGACAATGATATAATGTAGGTATGTCCGTGATATAGACAATGATATAATGTAGGTATGTCCGTGATATAGACAATGATATAATGTAGGTATGTCCGTGATATAGACAATGATATAATGTAGGTATGTCCGTGATATAGACAATGATATAATGTAGGTATGTCCGTGATATAGACAATGATATAATGTAGGTATGTCCGTGATATAGACAATGATATAATGTAGGTATGTCCGTGATATAGACAATGATATAATGTATATGTCCGTGATATAGACAATGATATAATGTAGGTATGTCCGTGATATAGACAATGATATAATGTAGGTATGTATGATATAGACACAATGATATAATGTAGGTATGTCCGATATAGACAATGATATAATGTAGGTATGTCCGTGATATAGACAATGATATAAATGTAGGTATGTCCATGATATAGACAATGATATAATGTAGGTATGTCCATGATATGACAATGATATAATAGACAATGATATAATGTAGGTATGTCCATTGATATAGACAATGATATAATGTAAGGTATGTCCATTGATATAGACAATGATATAATGTAGGTATGTCCGTGATATAGACAATGATATAATGTAGGTATGTCAATTGATATAGACAATGATATAATGTAGGTATGTCCGTGATATAGACAATGATATAATGTAGGTATGTCCGTGATATAGACAATGATATATGTAATGTCGTGATATAGACAATGATATAATGTCCGTGATATAGACAATGATATAATGTAGGTATGTCCGTGATATAGACAATGATATAATGTAGGTATGTCCGTGATATAGACAATGATATAATGTAGGTATGTCCGTGATATAGACAATGATATAATAGGTAATGATATAGACAATGATATAATAGGTATGTCCGTGGATATAGACAATGATATAATGTAGGTATGTCCGTGATATAGACAATGATATAATGTAGGTATGTCCGCGGATATAGACAATGATATAATGTAGGTATGTCCGTGATATAGACAATGATATAATGTAGGTATGTCCGCGGATATAGACAATGATATAATGTAGGTATGTCCGTGATATAGACAATGATATAATGTAGGTATGTCCGTGATATAGACAATGATATAATGTAGGTATGTCCGTGATATAGACAATGATATAATGTAGGTATGTCCATTGATATAGACAATGATATAATGTAGGTATGTCCATTGATATAGACAATGATATAATGTGTATGTCCGTGATATAGACAATGATATAATGTAGGTATGTCCGGATATAGACAATGATATAATGTAGGTATGTCCATGATATAGACAATGATATAATGTAGGTATGTCCGTGATATAGACAATGATATAATGGTATGTCCCTGATATAGACAATGATATAATGTAGGTATGTCCGGATATAGACAATGATATAATGTAGGTATGACAATGATATAGTACAATGTCATTAATATAATGATATATAATGGCATGTCCGTGATATAGACAATGATATAATGTAGGGTATGTCCGCGGATATAGACAATGATAATGTAGGTATGTCGTGATATAGACAACGATATAATGTAGGTATGTCGCGATATAGACACGATATAATGTAGGTATGTCCGTGATATAGACAATGATAATGTAGGTATGTCCGTGATATAGACAATGATATAATGTAAATTGTGTCGTGATATAGACAATGATATAATGTAGGAAATGTCCGGATTATAGACAATGATATAATGTAGGTATGTCCGATATAATTAATGATATGACAATGATATAATGGGTATGTCCGGTGATATAGACAATGATATAATGTAAGTATGTCCGTGATATAGACAATGATATAATGTAGGTATGTGTCCGTGATATAGACAACATATAATGTAGGTATGTCCGTGATATAGACAATGATATAATGTGGAATTGTATGTGATGATATGAACAATGATATAATGTAGGTATGTCCATGATATAGACAATGATATAATGTAGGTATGTCCGGATATAGACAATGATATAATGTAGGTATGTCGTGATATAGACAATGATATAATGTAGGTATGTCCGTGATATAGACAATGATATAATGGTATGTCCGTGATATAGACAATGATATAATGTAGGTATGTCCATTGATATGAACAATGATATAATGTAGGTATGTCATTGATATAGACAATGATATAATGTAGGTATGTCCGTGATATGAGCAATGATATAATGTAGGTATGTCCATTGATAACAGACAATGATATAATGTAGGTATGTCCATTGATATGAACTATTATAATGTAGGTATGTCCGTGATATGAACAATGATATAATGTAGGTATGTCCGTGAAGTATAGACATTATTAGGTATATTAAAGTGATATAGACAATGATATAATGTAGATTATGTCCATTGATATAGACAATGATATAATGTAGGGTATGTCCGTGATATAGACAATGATAAATGTAGGTATGTCCATGATATGTGACAATGACAGCAACAATGATATAGACAATGATATAATGTAGGTATGTCCATTGATATGATAACTGTAGGTGTCCGTGATATAGACACGATATAAGGTATGTCCTGGATATGAACAATGATATAATGTAGGTATGTCCGTGATATGAACAATGATATAATGTAGGTATGTCCGTGATATAGACAATGATATAATGTGGTATGTCCGTGATATAGACAATGATATAATGTAGGTATGTCATGGATATAGACAATGATATAATGTGGTATGTCCGTGATATAGACAATGATATAATGTAGGTATGTCCGTGATATAGACAATGATATAATGTAGGTATGTCCGTGATATGACAATGATATAATGTAGGTATGTCCGTGATATAGACAATGATATAATGTAGGTATGTATAATGATATAGACAATGATATAATGTAGGTATGTCGTGATATAGACAATGATATATAGGACAATGATATAATGTACTGGGGTATGTCCGTGATATAGACAATGATATAATGTAGGTATGTCCATTGATATAGACAATGATATAATGTAGGTATGTCCGTGATATAGAGATAATGATATAATGTAGGTATGTCCGTGATATAGACAATGATATGTAATGTAGAAATATATCCCGTATAGACAATGATATATAATGCGGTATGTCCGTGATATAGACAATGATATAATGTAGGTATGTCCGTGAGGTAGACAATGATATAAATGTAATGTCCGTGATATATTGTCAGATATAATGTAGGCATGTCCGTGATAGACAATGATATAATGTAGGTATGTCCTGATATAGATACCACGATATAATGTAGGTACAACCAGATATAGACAATGATATAATGTATGTCCGATATAGATAATGATATAATGGTATGTCCGTGATAGACAATGATATAATGGTGGTATGTCCGTGATATAGATAAATGATATAATGTAGGTATGTCCGTGATATAGACAATGATGTAATGTAGAAAAATATCCCGTGATATAGACAATGATATAAATGCGGCATGTCCGTGGTGATATAAGACTGAATGATGATAATGTAGGTATGTCCCGGATATAGACAATGATATAATGTAGGTATGTCCGTGATATAGACAATGATATAATGTAGGCATGTCCGTGATATAGACAATGATATAATGTAGGTATGTCCGTGATATAGACAATGATAATGTAGGTATGGTGATATAGACACGATATATAATCGCGAATGATATAATGTAGGTATGTCCGTGATATAGACAATGATAATGTAGGTATGTCCGTGATATAGGTATGTCCGCGTGATATAGACAATGATATAATGTAGGTAATGTCCGGATATAGACAATGACATAATGTAGGTATGTCCGTGATATAGGACAATGATATAATGTAGGTATGTCCGGTGATATAGACAATGATATAATGTGGTAGTATGTCCGTATAGACAATGATATAATGTAGGTATGTCCGTGATATAGACAATGATATAATGTAGGTATGTCCGTGATATAGACAATGATATAATGTAGGTATGTCCGCGATATAGACAATGATATAATGTAGGTATGTCCGTATATAGACAATAATAATGTGGTGGTATGTCCGGATATAGACAATGATATAATGTAGGTATGTCCGGATATAGACAATGATATAATGTAGGTATGTCCGTGATATAGACAATGATATAATGTAGGTATGTCCATATAATGTAGGTATATAGACAATGATATATAATGTAGGTATGTCCAAAGTGGATATAGACAATGATATAATGTAGGTATGTCCGATATACAATGATAATGTAGGTATGTCAATGATATAATGTAGGTATGTCCGGATATAGACAATGATATAATGTAGGTATGTCGTGGATATAGACAATGATATAATGTAGGTATGTCCGTGTGATATAGACAACATAAATGTATATGTCCGTGATATAATGATATAATGTATGTCCGTGATATGATAATGATATAATGTAGGTATGTCCGTGGATATAGACAATGATAATAATGTCCGTGATATAGACACAATGATATAATGTAGGTATGTCCGTGATATAGACAATGATAGCAATGTAGGTATGTCCGCGGATAGACAATGATATAATGTAGTAGGTCCGCGATATAGACAATGATATAATGGTATGTCCGCGGATATAGACAATGATATAATGTAGGTATGTCCGAGGATATAACAAAAACTGCGATATAGATAATGATAATGTAGGTATGTCCGATATAGACAATGGATAAATGTGGACAACAATGATATAATGTAGGTAAGTCCGGATATAGACAATGATATATGTAGACAATGATATAGACAATGATATGGGTATGTCCAAGATATAGACAATGAGATATAATGTAGGTATGTCCGTGATATAGACAATGATATAATGTAGGTATGTCCGTGATATAGACAATGATATATAATGTAGGTATGTCCGTGATATAGACAATGATATCGTAGGTATGTCTTGGTGACAATGGTATGTCCGTGATATAGACAATGATATAATGTAGGTATGTCCGCGATATAGACAATGATATAATGTAGGTATGTCCCCGTGATATAGACAATGATATAATGTAGGTATGTCCGTGATATAGACAATGATATAATAGACAATATATAATGTAGGTATGTCCGCGATATAGACAATGATATAATGTAGGTATGTCCGTGATAGGACAATGATATAATGATACAGACACGACATAATGTCCGTGATATAGACAATGATATAATGTAGTATGCGATATATAGACAATGATATAATGTAGTATGTCCGGTGATATGTCCATAATAGTATGTCCGGATATAGACAATGATATAATGCAGGTATGTCCGTGATATAGACACGATATAATGGGTATGTCCGTGATATAGACAATGATATAATGTAGGTATGTCCGTGATATAGACAATGATATAATGCAGGTATGTCCGTGATATAGACAATGATATAATGTAGGTATGTCCGTGATACAGACAATGATATAATGTAGGTATGTCCGTGATATAGACAATGATATAATGTAGGTATGTCCGCGGATATAGACAATGATATAATGGTATGTCCGCGATATAGACAATGATATAATGTAGGTATGTCCGTGATATAGACAATGATATAATGTATGTAGGATATAGACAATGATATAGACAATCCGTGATATAATGTAGGTATGTCCGTGATATAGACAATGGATAATATGTCCGTGATACAGACAATGATATAATGTAGGTATGTCCGGTGATATAGACACGATATAAATATGTCCGTGATATAGACAATGATATAATAGTATGTCCGTGATATAGACAATGATATAATGTAGGTATGTCCGTAGGGTCCGATATAGACAATGATATAATGTAGGTATGTCCGTGATATAGACAATGATATAAATGTAGGTATGTCCGTGATATAGACACGATGATAAATGTAGGTATGTCCGTGATATGACAATGATATAATGTAGGTATGTCCGATATAGACACGATGATATAATGTGGTATGTCCGTGATATAGACAATGATAATGTGTAGGTATGTCCGGTGATATAGACAATGATAATATAATGTAGGTATGTCCGCGATATAGACAATGACATAATGTAGGTATGTCCGTGATATAGACACGATATAATGTAGGTATGTCCGTGATATAGACAATGATATATCGGTAGGTATGTCCGTGATATAGACAATGATAATGTAGGTATGTCCGCGGATATAGACAATGATATAATGTAGGTATGTCCGTGATATAGACAATGATATAATGTAGGTATGTCAATGATATAATGGACAATGATATAATGTATATAATGTCCGTGATAGACAATGATATAATGTAGGTATGTCCGATATAGACAATGATAAATGTAGGTATGTCCGTGATATAGACAATGATATAAATGGTATGTCCGTGATATAGACAATGATATAATGTAGGTATGTCCCGGATATAGACAATGATATAATGTAGGTATGTCCGTGATATAGACAATGATATAATGTAGGTATGTCCGTGATATAGACAATATAATGTAGGTATGTCCGTGATATACAACAATGATATAATGTAGGTATGTCCGTGATATAGACAATGATATAATGTAGGGTATGTCCCGTGATATAGACAATGAGATATAATGTAGGTATGTCCGGATATAGACAATGATATAATGTAGGTATGTCCGTGATATAGACAATGATATAATGTAGGTATGATATAGACAATGATATAATTTGGATGATAGACAATGATATAATGTAGGTATGTCCGTGATATAGACAATGATATAATGTAGGTATGTCCGGATATAGACAATGATATAATGTAGGTATGTCCATGATATAGAGAATGATATAATGTAGGTATGTCCGATATAGACAATGATATAATGAGGTACAATGATGATATAATGTAGGTATGTCCGCGGATATAGACAATGATATAATGTAGGTATGTCCGTGATATAGACAATGATATAATGTAGGTATGTCCATGATATAGACAATGATATAATGTAGGTATGTCCCGGATATAGACAAGATAATAGTATGTCCGCAATGATATAATGTAGGTATGTCCGGATATAGACAATGATATAATGTAGGTATGTCCATGATATAGACAATGATATAAATGTAGGTATGTCCGATATAGACAATGATATAATGTAGGTATGTCCGCGGATATAATGGTGGTATGTCCATGATATAGACAATGATATAATGTAGGTATGTCCGATATAGACAATGATATAAATGTAGGTATGTCCATGATATAGACAACGATATAATGTAGGTATGTCCATGATATAGACAATGATATAATGTAGGTATGTCCAAGATATAGACAACAATGATATAATGTAGGTATGTCCTATGATATAGACAATGATATAATGTAGGTATGTCCACATATAGACAATGATATAAATGTAGGTATGTCCATGATATAGACAATGATATAATGTAAGGTCCACGATATAGACAATGATATAATGTAGGTATGTCCATGATATAGACAATGATAATGTAGGTATGTCCATGATATAGACAATATATAATGGTATGTCCATGATATAGACATGATATAATGGTGGTATGTCCATGATATAGACAATGATATAATGTAGGTATGTCCATGATATAGACAATGATATATGTAGGTATGTCTATTACAGACAATGACATAATGGTATGTCCATATAGACAATGATATAATGTAGGTATGTCCATGATATAGACAATGATATAATGTATAGACAATGTATGTCATGTCCATGATATAGACAATGATATAATGTAGGTATGTCCATGATATAGACAATGATATAATGTAGGTATGTCCATGATATAGACAATGATATAATGTAGGTATGTCCATGATATAGACAATGATATAATGTAGGTATGTCCATGATATAGACAATGATATAATGTAGGTATGTCCATGATATAGACAATGATATAATGTAGGTATGTCCATGATATAGACAATGATATAATGTAGGTATGTCCATGATATAGACAATGATATAATGTAGGTATGTCCATGATATAGACAATGATATAATGTAGGTATGTCCATGATATAGACAATGATATAATGTAGGTATGTCCATGATAGATAATGATAATACAATGATATAATAGACAAGTATGTCCTATGATATAGACAATGATATAATGTAGGTATGTCCACATATAGACAATGATATAATGTAGGTATGTCCATGATATAGGATAGAGAGATAGAAGGATAGAAAAGCATTAATGAATAGATACTAGAGTCGATTAATTGAAATATCGGAATGTCCAAGAAGTCCAAAATTAAAATTCACAGTGAATTTAGGATTTACAAATAAATTCAACGCAGCCTGAAAATTGCAATAATTGATGGAAGACATACTAAACAGTTGTTAAATCAGATCTTAATTTAAATTGTAGACTTAAGACATTTTAAAATTTGGTTAAACGCTTTTTTGAAAATAGATATTCAAGAGTATGAAAATGAGTTTTTTTTTTTGAAGTGCAATAGAAGGACATTTAAAACATATCTTAATTAACAATGCCCACAAATGAATGACAGTTTTTATAGTCAAACAGAAGATGAAAATGTGGTAATGTTTGGGGTGTTTCAGATATAGTCTTGTCTCAATTTTTGCCATTTAATATGAACAAAATTTAATAAACCTTGCAAATTAAAAATGAAATATATAATCGAAAAAAAAAAGGAAATATTTTTTATTTTTTATATATATAGATCATAATATATATAAACACGGATCGGCTAACCATTTATTTCGACAACCAATTTTTAGTCGATACGTCAAAATATAAGAAATACCTCCATAATGAGAAAAGAGAATAGAGGAAAAAAACGTATTCTTTTATCAGTTAAAAGTCATAGCATCAGGTATGATATTCAAATACATTTCTGTTTGAAACAGCTGCTTATATTCTTCTTCTGGCAACAGCTTGTCCATGCATTATTCTCGTTTGCTCATGGCCAATAACGTCTGTACTTGGAGTAGGCTGAAGCATATGTCCTCTTATTATAGTCATCAGGGCTCTCAGCTTTGATGTCCTGTTCTATTTGGCACCTGAGTCTTATCCATTTTATCAGATATATAGACCCATCTTTCTATCAGTAGGTATTATTTAAAAAGGGAGATAACTTATTTTCTTTTTTTTTTTTTTTTTTAATACTATACAATGGATTCGCGTCGATTTTTTTTCATAATACTCTACAAATTATCAAGTGAAAGTTTTTGTTTAATTGTAACTCCTCGTAAAAGTTTGATTTAATTTTGGATTGCAAACAAGACAAAAATAAATGTTTGAGACTTTTTTCTAACTTTTTGTTGTCTTTGATTTCTAATCATATATATATATATATATATATTTCAGCAAATGTCTTTATATATTTGAAGATCCTGAATTCAGATTCATTATATTTAATTTTATTTGATATTTAATTTAAATTTTTAATCTTGTTTTTGAAACAATAAAAATTAATATTTCTTATTTTTAACCATTGTGTCATTTTTCCTTCAAGTCAATAAACACTGCTTTTTATTGAAATTTCAACCATGATTTGTTTTTTAAAAAAAAAAACATTTATAAATAAATTAATGTTCGCGTATTTAAGAAAGACTTTATACACCTGATAATTTAAAAAAAATGGAACAATTCATATTGAGGAATCGAGTGATTATTAGGTTAATCTCATTTTAAAATTTTGTTTAACGAAGGGAATTTCGCCATTTTGTTTCATTAAACATTTTCTTAATGATTCATTGTAATATAAATTTACAGTGATTTATTTGTCCACAAAACAAGGTATATATAATATATGATAAATATATATATATATATATATATTATATATATATAAGTAAATGTAGAATTTTATTTAATCTTTTATTTATAAACTAATTTAAAATGAAATGAAACATATTTTTTTGAAGAACTTTCTTAGAACCATCTGTGTTAGGAAAGGTAAATTTTCTCAGAAGACAAGATGATGTAATTTATTTCTTAATAAATGAGAATAAATGTTATTGAATTGTTATATATTTATTTATTTTTTTTAATGTAATTATTATTTATTCTATTTTTGATGAAAAATGTATTTATTTATTTGAAATAACGAAAAAGGACTTCAGATAATTGTTTTCTTTTTAGTCCTTGAGAAATGAATATTTCCTTCAAGAAAGGAGATATTTTATAAATATTCAGGTTGTAAGTTAACATTTTGGCAAGAAACAAGAGTTGCAAACTCAAGATTTGGAATTGTAGAATTTATTTTCCTTTGAATAAATTTTAGCATTATTGAGGTTGAAGTTGCTGAAATTGTTTAATTAATTATAGAAAAAAAAACAGCATGACAAAAACTGTATATAAGATTCGATAGAATATAAATTTGAATTGATATCCATTGTTTATTTTCTAAAACAGTGAAATTAATATCACTTGTGTCCGATAAATATCAATTAATTCAACCAATTGAGAAGTTGAAAGAATAAGTAAAAACATTGTTCAAATGCAAGTATGTGTACCCAATTAAAAAGAATATTGTAACGAAGGAAGCAAAAGAGACACTATGATTAGAAATTATTCAAACCATTACTCATCTTCAATGAATTCACAATATTTTTTTAATGTGAACAATTTACCTTTGAAAAATGTTTAAACTGTCTATATCCAAAGATCGTACATTTTGATTATATTTATTTAGACTATTCGGACTGTTATGATTTGATTGATAGATTCAATCGGTTGTTGAATTTAATAGTTAATTCCCACGAAATTGTCTATATATATATGAATTTAAATATTCAAAAGCTTCATAAATTTGAGGCATACTTGATGAATACAATTTCCATAAAAACCGCATCTTCAAACTGTCTACAACCTTAATCATGGCAAACAACTGGCCCAAACCTACTACATTTCATCAGCCCGAAACACATACAAGAGCAACAAAGATTCCCGCAAGAAAACTCATGCTGCCTGTCATTTTATTCATAGAAGTGAGGAAAGAAGTCACCAAAATACTGACACAAAAAATTTATCATGCAATTTTGGTGGAATGTCTAGCTTGGCAGAATTAGACCGAAAATAGGATAAAACATTCGGTTCCTCAGAAAAATCTAATTAGTCTTAGGAATATAAAATTTAATTTTTGAGAATGAGTTCATAAAGAGAAATATAAAATATACAATATATATCTATGCTATTCACTACAATTTTGGCTTCGCGGTCTCTATGAAAAAATTTGATTTCTTGACTAATAATATAGACCCTTGGGACATATTTCACCATGGTGGATTTGTCGAGAGAATTTTGAAGTTTTTTGGTCAAAGAGGAGGCGGTCTTTTTGGAAAGTGTAATGATAGGCAACCATGGTTTGACGTTAAGACTTAATATTAGATTGGATAAATTTAGAATCAATGGTTGTTTGAATAGGATGAAGTCTGACATCGAGGTTTTGAGCGTAAACTCGTTCAGACTGTTCAGAATATTTAATTAACGCACCCCCCCAGAAACTCAAAAAAAATTTTGCAGAATAAAAACAGGTAGTCTCTGCATTTGTTACCTAACAAACATAAATATGTTTGAGCAGGCGCCAAAAACGGGGATTGGTTTAGTTACCTGTGTAGACGGGCGTCCTCGAAATATGACAGTTTCCATTATTTTCATTATTTTTCGAAGATATTAGAACACCCGTTAATTTATTAAATTTAAAAATAAATTTCGTATATATCTTATATTTATTCAAAAAATAACGAGAAATTTAATGAGGTCTTGTCGGATTAAAATTAAAATCCATTAATTTTTTAGAAGAATGGTTTGTTTACGTTAGGATGAGGAAAGGGCAAATATTATTCATCAAAACTTTTATGTGTTGCTTTGTTGCCAAAATGTTACCAAAAATATGAATTTTATTTAGTGAGAATCTTTTTTCTCAAAGCCCAGTTCGAGTTAGGAAACCATTATAAACATTACACCAAATGGAGCCAGAATCTAAAAATAAATAAATTTTTAATTGGATAAAATCAACAGGATCTAGGAAGAACAGAAAAGAAAAAGAGTTATCCGGATGATCCTGATTTTGAAATTCCTTACACAGGTTGAACTCATTCATGTTTTCCTGGGAAATATTTGCTGATTCTTTATTTTATAAATAAATTGCAGAAAAAGTAAATTTTTATTTAGCAGGTTTTTTAACTTGAATCAATTGTTTAATTTTTAAACTTTTATTATTGGATTCTTATGATTTGCTCTGATTATATGGAAAAAAAAATTGTGTTTTGCACATTACACACACACACACACACACACACACACACACAACACACACACAACAGATGATGGAAAAAATATATATATATATATATATAGATGGGAAAATGATATATAAATTTTATATATATTTGGGGACAGATATTCAACACATTAAATGCATTAGTTACTGGAAAGTGATGTGGTTGAACATAATTTTAATATAAAATACTACTAAAAAAAAACCAAGACAGTCCACTAAGATAAAAATGTTTAAAAGGTGCTTTAATCTCTATAAAAAACGGGAATAAATGTGCGATGTTACAACGTTTTTACCATCCTCCCGAAAAATGTTTAAATCATCACAAAAAGACATTTATATGAAAAAATCATAAATGTAAAAAAAAAAAAAAAATATGAAAAAGAAATTGCCAGAAAATTATAGTCATTTGATGTTATAATTTCATCACAAAAAATATGGGAAATTAAAAAGAGGATCGAACTTTTAAACATGTCTAAAAACAAAGAATGATGGACAGAGCTGCATTAAACATTACACCATACTAAGAGTGAATAACATTTCATTCATGCATACCCTATATTATATAAACACTATTTAAATTTAAAATTATAAGAGTCACACATTTGAGAACATGTGGTTTTTCGCATCAACATAAAAATAAACTTTTGTTTTGGTAAATTGATTTTGTTTTTTTCATATAACCTTTATGGATTATTTAATCTTCGGATATGAAAATACATAGATTCGAACCTTTTTTGAACTAATCAATTATGGATATTTTGTAAGAATAATTTTAAAACTTTGAGGGTAAATTTTTATTTTAGATGTTTTTAGTTTTATTGATCATAAAATGTATATCAGGTAATTTTACTATGAAAATGTATTTTTTTACAATTTGTTCCTTTCTTCAATTCTTCAACCTGTCCTTTAAAAAATTTTTTAATTATCTGTCTTCTCAATGTTTAAATGATAAAGGGTTGAAAATTAATGGATAAAATCCTTTCAGAATAAAAACTTTTCAAAAAATGCTTGCTTGATATATATGAATATACTCGACTCTCCCGTCGAATTCGACCCTGTAGGATCAGACAGATCAGTTCCCAGAAACCGACAGAATAAACAACAGCACATTTGATTATAGTGGTGAAGGTTTCGTGCAGGACCATCCACACTTTTTGAAGGGCCGAATACTGAGACCTGGTTCACTAAGTGATACAAGGTTCCCCAAACGACCCTCAACCAGAGGTTGTATTTCTTTCCTAGACCAGTTGCCATCAAGGCTATAGAAACCCAGTCTGTCCTGCTATTTACCCATAGCTGGAGGGAGAAGAAGATGATTTCATACCTTTCCCAAAGGGTATTAGCACGTAAAGTGAATGTAATGGATCCGACTGGAATTCGAACTCGGCTCTCCGATTCCTCAATCCAAGCCGCTATCCATTATTCCACCGTGCCTCCTTTCTCTCTCTCTCTCTATATATATATATATATATAAACTATGTATGTATATGTATTTTATGTAGCGGTTTTACATATGTTCGAATGTAATATCATGTAATAATAATATATGTTTGTGTGTGTGAGTGAAAGCATTCGTCGGTCATATATCCAGGTCTAAATTCCTATATATTCCACCCAAAAATATCTCTAACATGTTTGGAATGTTCAATGAGATAATCATGTATTTAATATACAGAAAGTTAATATATTTTTGTCGATATAATTATTCACATTTTACAAGAGAAATGGTAATTGAAATATAAATCATTTCCTTATAAGAAAACTTTTGGCGTTCCATGATTTAGCTGACAAAGCAAGGCCATGTAGAAGAGAAGTAATTTTCAGCATGAATAGAATTAAATGTATTAAGAAATCGTTCGGCAGAAATACCTACTACATATATCTCCATAAATCTCTACCAACTATACATTCTACTTATTCCTCTCAGAAATACCCTCTGCAAATTGCACCTAGAAATACTTCCCACATATATCTGCCATAAATACCTCCCACATATTCCTTGCAAGGAATATGTCCGACATATTCGTCAAAGAAATACCTTCTATATATACATCCCACAAATACCTACCGCTATACCTCCCACGGATACCGCCAGGAAATAAGTCCTACATATGCCTCCCAGAAATCCCCCTATATGTTCCGTCCAGAAATACCTCCCACATATACCTACCAGAAATACCATACCCCTATATTTCTCACATATGCATGCATATGCACTTCTACATGTTCCTCCCAGAAATTCATTCAACCTATTCCTCCCAGAAATATCTTCAACATATACCTCCCATGAATACTTACCCCTATATATAGCTCCCAGAAATACATATTACGCCAAGTAATGCCTCTCCATATTTACCTATAAGAAATACCTACCCCTATAACTCCCACATATACCTTCCATTATTTCTTTTTACATATTCCTCTCAGAAATACTTCCGGAACACAAAAGCGGAATAGCAACGATTGTTAATGTAAGATTTTGATTGTAGATGTTGGGGATATGTTCTTAATATTTTATCAGTTACGACTTCTGGATTTTTAATTTTTTATGTGTTTTTTTTTTCTCCTTATTTTTATCTACAGAAATATGACTGCTTCGCGGGGAAAAAATAAACATTGAACAATGGCATCTTTTATCGCTCCTTTAATAAAGGCCAGTCAGCCTCCATGAGATGATATAACATATCGTATTTACTTACGCTCACAAATCTATGAAGGTTTGATTTATTGATTGATTTGCTTTCTCCGAATTTTGATCGACGATTTATCATTTAAAGCCATTATTTGTTTTATTTTTGCATTGCAGTGTTTTGGGGATAATAATGATCTACTGATACAACCCAACTTTGATTGTACAGAAGAGGTAGATTGAAAATTTTCACAAGGATATTTCTGTGTCGGTGAATATTACGAACCCAAATGGAACTCAGCTTTTCAATTCCGAGGGGTTCTTCACCACAACATTCGCATAGCCAAGCTTACAGCACTTGGTATTACCAAGCTGTTACCCATATAGGTACTGACCAGTTTCAACGTTGATTAACTTCAATAACCGTACGGTGAGCAGTGATTCAACGTACAGAGGAAGGTTTTCATCATTAATACTTACTCAAATTAAAGATAGAATTATATTTAGAGTTTTCCTTTTTCCCCTGTTATTGTCTGGAATATTTGTTTTTATCTATGCAAACTAATGTCATCCAAAACAAAGTAAAATATAAGTAACATCAACTTTCACTACAGTCAATTAGAAATATAATTTTAAACAAGGAAATTTTCTTTAAAGATATTTACTGCAGTTTTGTGTTAAACTTTGAGCAAAACAGTTACATAATTTTCAACATGTTCAAAGGTATCTGTCTATATTTCTGAGATGAGATATTATGTACACTATTTATATTATTCGGGCTATTGTCCTGTCCTTTGTCGCGATATTCATTACAACGTTTCGGCCGTTGTACGCTCTGGCATTCTTCAGTGGTTGGAATGTCGAACTGAACCCTTTATTTCGCTCACTGGAGTAGACTATTCTAGTTCCACGTGCCATGTCTAATGGAAGTCAGTTATTAGTTATCTTCTGTTAATTCCCTTCTCCAAGTTCTCCACCGCCTTAACCAGGTATTGAACTCACATTCTTTCATAAACTTAAGGAATCAGCACATATGCTAGACCACAAAATTCTTCTGAGCCGACCAAACATAGAAATGAATACAGTATGAGAACCAGTAATAAGGGGTGCCAGAGAAAAGCGATAATAACAAAAAAAAATTGGAATATGAGCTCTGATATATTATGAAATGGTAATAGAAAAATTGCAATATGAGGGCTGGTAAAAATTGTTTCTGAAAACATTAAGTTTGTAATACCCAGAAATTCATAAATAGATGTCCTCAAAGATACATGGTACAGTGGATAAAGGCGTTAATTAGTCCAGTGACAAGATCTAGGATTGTGAGTTCAATACCTGGTTAAGGCGGTGGAGAATTTGGAGAAGGGAATTAACAGGAGATAACTGACATCCATTAAACATGGCACGTTGAACTAGAACAGTCTACCCCATTGAGCAAAATAAACGGTTCAGTTCAACCAACTGAAGAAGGCCAGAGCGTACAACGGCCGAAACATTGTAATAAATATGGTGACAAAGATGAGGACAATAGTCCGAATAATATTAATAATGTTCAAAGGTGGAAAAAATACAAAGTCTCAAATTCAGAACCTGGACTATGCACCAACTCCTCAACTGGAAAAATATGTTTAACACAGGTGTCTTTTTCCTTCCATACTATGTTTACGAACAATTTGGTAGTGTTTACTCTACATCAACCGCATCTTCTTCAGATGTGTAAAACCAATTCAGATGAGACCACGTTCCTGGTGGAGGCTTTCACACTTGGACGATGTTTATCTTATCGCAATTAAAAACTGACTGGATGAATAACATTTCATTCAATGTAAAGTCTATATTTTGAAGCAAGCGTGTGAAAGACTTTTTCCATATTTTGTTTCATGAGTAAATCGGAGAGTTGTTTTCATTTTTTTGTTAATTTACTCCTTCAATCTATTACAAAATCAAAACACCATAAAATATTAGAGGCATCGGCTTTCACGAAAGGCACTTGAAAATATAATTTCAAACAAGGAAATGTCAATATAGAGATCATCTGTATCTTGATTTAGTATTTTATTTCACCAGTAGTGGATTTGGTTCTTATAGTCGTCGGGTCGCAAACATCTCCATCCACTGGAGAAGTTGGCAAAAGAGAAATAATAGAAGAAATGTCAATAAAAAAAAAATGTTATTTTGGTTTGCTCCTAAACACGCAATGGTTTCCAGACTTGTCAGATATGTCAGTGCTAATGCACTCCGCCAAATTAGTTTTCGTCGTCACTAGGAGCTTGGTCAGGGTAGGGAACTGTTACTGTGTTTCTTTTGGCAATCTTCGCCATTATTTTTTCACATTCAGGAATTGCTGTGTAAATATATGGGAAGTGAAAGAGAAGGCAAAGGACTTCAGAAAGAAACCCGAAAACCTAAAATAGTATAAATTCGAGATTTTCGGCGGAGACATTAGAAATATAGAGTTGAAGTAAAATTTAGAAGGAAACGGAAGCCAAATCCTAAACAAGAAATAAGTGAAAAACTTGGGAGGAGTGTGAACCGGGTGACAAGTGAGACTATGTAATCCAACTGTGAGAAAAAAGAAGAAAAAAAAACAAACTAAATGCTAAATATTTCATAGTTTAGAGGGACTCGTTAGATCTATAGTGTTGGAGAAAAATTTAGAGGATACTGCAAGCCCACTCCTAAACAGGAAAAAAAAAGGATAAACATCTACTACTATTCAGAAGACCGGGGAGGAGTTTGAACTGGGCGATAGGCGTACCTATCGGCTCTTATTATTGTTCTGCCTATTTTAGGTTATGATCTTGCAGAGGTTCTTTGTTTTCTTACAGCGTATTTTTACTCATTTCTTCTTGGTTTACGGCAATAACTGTTGAATCTACACTCAGCTCAGTTTATTGAGTACAATGTTCTAATACCTGGTTGGGAAACATTTACTTTTAGAACCACTTGAGTTTTTCTTTGTAATGATTAGATAGGATTCTAGATGACATTAGCTCAAAAGTTGAATCCATACTGTAATTATGGAGTTCCGCATTTCACATCTCATTTAAGTTCAAGATGTCTTAATCCCTGTTCTTTTATTGTTCACTCTCCTAAAAGTTGGTTACTTTTTCTATATACTCTCACAATATCGGGTCTTCGTGGCTTTATTGCTTCGATTGGGGTGAAATTCTAAACACTCTTTCCAGCACAGTCCAAAATGTATGTGAAAGTCACTCTAACTATTTTTTACTTGTCAAAATTTACTGCGTAGTCATAAGTGCGACACGTGGTAAACCTGCATATGCTTATGGAGTCTATGGTGTTTGAAAAAAAATCATTTATTCGTACAAAAGGTATATCGTGAATATATATGAACGATATGTGCCGCTTACGGATAAAACACCATTAGCAAGCACGAATCTTATATTCAAGACAGGGTAGATAGTTTTCTACTAAATATGCCAAATTCAGACCCGACCAGCGACAAGCTGCAGCTGAACCATTAAGTTTGTTTCTGAATTTCTATTGTCAATGTTTTTTTTTTTTTAATCCTTTAAGGAATTCTATTCTCCAATACTACTTCTTATTACCCGACGTATTACTTCTTGCCACCTGACGTCTTCTTCTGCTTGGGTACCTTAGGTGCCCCAAGTTCCGTCTTGTAGAGATCTCTTGTATACTTGCACTGTAAAGAGCCATTATTTTTGCTAGTGTCGAATTTCTATCCTCTTGAATTAGTCATACTATTATCCTCCAACTTCTTTCGTTAATAAGGTCTTACCACGCACAAAATCATTGATTGTTTTGTTTTGTTTTTGACTGACAGTTTCGCGTTAAAATCCTTTCAGATCATACATTAATAAATAATTGGAGCTGGTTGTCGGTCACGCGGACATTAAATATAATTAGATACTCCTATCACTATCACCCCTCTCTTTCTCAGACGAGTTGAGGACATGAAATTCAATAGTTCGGAATGACCAGGTATAAATGCCTATATCCTTTAATTTGTTGGCCCGTTGTTAATGATTAAAAATTTGCATGATGGTTTTTGATCAACTGTACTTAATTAAGAGTCCAGTGAAAGAATTGTTTCATCTGCTAGTTTGTCCTAATTGAGTAGCTGTCAGATTCTTTTTGCCAAACAATAAATTATTGTAGAGATGAAGTTCAGGCCTACGGAAATTCATGTCCACTATTTTTTCAATGACGCTAATACAATGAACTACATGTAACATTTAATTACGTTTAAATAAACTGATAGACGTCCTGTTGTTTTTCAGTCATTGTTCACAAATTTCAGGCTTTGTCTTTTCAGAAGCAGAACAAAAAGATTTTAATTCGTCAAATTGTTTGATGAACTCATTGTGGAAATAATTTTGCAACAGCTTCAGCTACCGTGTGTGTTGAAATTCAAATGTCTATGCGTAGAAAATGAGTCTCCACTATAGAGAATATGCTACTGACATAACTTGTGGTAATCAGATTGTAATAGGCTTCCCTTTGTTTATTAATCAATTCTTATTCAAGTGTCATTTTAAATAACAATAAGATAATTGTTTTTTTTTCAAGAGAAGTCAGCAAGTCTATATTTGGATACAATTTTTATTATACGAAAGATAAACCACTGCAGCCAGATATATGATTCTTTTCCCCCTTTCTGAATAAAATGAGATTTTATGAACCAATTTCCAAAGAAACTTACTGATATTGTTTTCATAAGAGTGGCACTACAGAGACGAGTGACGCCCATTATACTTTGATAGATGAGTATCCTTTATAGAGGTTTGATAGATGTAATTTCTATTTGATAGATGTATATTATTTATAGATGTTTGATATACGTATATATATATATATATATATATATATATATATATATATATATATATTTGATAGATGTATATTATTTATAGATGTTCGATAGATGCATTTTATATTTTTAATAGATGTATACTATTTATAGATTTTTGATATAATTATATTATATATGATGTATATTATACTTGATAGATATATATTTTTAAAAAAGTTCGAGAGTTTTATTTTATATTAGATTTATATTATATTTGATAGATGTATATTATTTATAGATGTTAGATGTATATGCTTAACCGAAGTATATTATATTTAATAGATAGATATTATATTTGATAGATGCATATTATATTTGATAGATGTATATTATTTATAGATGTTTGATATATATATATATATATATATTTAATAGATGTATATTATATTTGATAGATGTATATTATTTATAGATGTTAGATGTATATGCTTAACAGACGTATATTATATTTAATAGGTGTATATTATATTTGATAGAAGCATATTATATTTGATAGATGTATATTATTTATAGATGTTTGATATATATATATATATATTTAATAGATGTATATTATATTTGATAGATGTATATTATATTTGATAAATGTATATTATATTTGATAGATGTATATTATTTATAGATGTTTGATATATATATATATATATATATATATATATATATATATATATTTAATAGATGTATATTATATTTGATAAATGTATATTATATTTGATGGATATATATTATTTATAGATGTTTGAAGGAATAGATATTTAATAGATGTATATTCCTTTTGATAGATGTATATATTTAATAGATGTATGTTACATTTGATAGATGTATATTATTTATAGATGTTTGATTGATGTATATATTTAATAGATGTATATTCCTTTTGATAGATGTATATTATTTATAGATGTTTGATAGATCTATATTATAAAGGTTCAGAAACTGAATCCTTGCTGGCGTAACTATCTACTATCCATTACGAAAAGATTGAGAAGAAGGAAAATTGAAGAAAGGACAATAGATGAATGGGATTACAGAAGACAGAATATGGTGATTGATGTTGCATTCCAATTTTTTAGGGATTATATTTATCAGGGAAGAAAGCAAACGGATATGTGTTCGACAGGTGGGAAGCGCGAGAAAAGAAAATGTTTCAATAGAAGAGGCGGTTGCATTGAGCTATTTCAACAGTAAATAGGGCGTGAATATTGATGCTTATCTTATAGTACATTTAAATTCATATATTTAGATCTCCAGGAAAAAAAAAGAAGGTTATCAGAAAATATTTGCAGAAAAGACACAGAGAAGCCACGTCACGTCTGTGAGAATGTGACATGTCGAGATGCCTCGTCAGGATCGATAATATTGCAGATCCTTCTTTGGATTTTGTCAAGAATCTTGAGACGTACAGCAGAAAAAATAGATCAGATATGGCAACAGTATTCAATGTTTCCATCATTTTTTATACTTGTTCAGAGTAACAAGTGTTAGAATTTTTTTGGTACTAGTGAGCCAGCCAATATGAGGTAACTCATTTTATAGTTCACCAATAGAAGTGTTAACCAATCAGATTTTTTCTAAATATTCAATGCGACGTGTATAAATGCGGCCATGTTTTTTCCCGAATATTCACTGGCAGCCTTTGATATCGATAACTGAAGAATTACCGAACAGCTGCTGTTACTGCTAGTATTGGAGATATAGTCAGATTCAGTAGAGTGTCTGACTCGGGAGTATTAATATTTAACGTTGTTTCATTGAACAGATTACGTACTGCGCTATATTCTATATTCATAGACTATGATGAACATGGTTAACAAAAAAAATTATCAATTTTTTCTTTTAATGAGCGAATCATTCCTTAATAAACTGAGACATATCAACCAAGTTTTCTTTATAAATCAAATAAAAACTCTTTTTTGTTCATTGAAGATGACTTACATAATTACCAGAGGCTTCTCCACAGATGGATTTCGGTAAGGGAGACACTCAGAAGATCAAAGATCTATTTAATTAATGCTTTACTCCTATGCCAATAAAATAGGGTACTTCCAGTTGGTGTAATGGTTTGAAAGTAAATCTAGCTATATCAATTTACGCGAACAAGTGAGTTCGATCCTTTCTAGTTGCTCCCTACTTTCGGCGTTATACCACATTTAATTTACGCTTAGAAACTCGATATATATCAGTCTTGTTTGTTAGGTTTTATTTTGTCTGGTATCCAAAAACTAGCAGTGTTGCAGAGAGTTTAGAGCGAAGTTTTACAAAATTCTGAATTTGAATGCGATTATGCCATTTTGGGGAAGCTGGTGCAGAGCAGTCTATCCATCTTTCTGGCTCCATGTAGCACTAAAATCGGTTTTATGTTGCACTACACGCACCATAGTCACAGAAATCTTATTCAGAAACTGTACAACAGATCTATTTTTATGTAAAATCAGCGGGATAATAATTTTGAATAATTTAATATAACTATTAATTTTTTCCTGAATTTTCAAAATATATTTTCTTCCTCTGCGTTGAATGGTTTGCATCAAATAGAACTTCACTCAACTAATGGAATGTTACATAGCCCAACAGTCTACGTGATGCTTTAGCAGCTGGAGAGTTTACTAATAAAAACTGCCTTAATAGAAATTTCATCTCATTTAAATTACTTTATTTTTTCTGTTTGGATTGTTTGTCTGTACATTAACATAGATATGTGGTATTGTCAAAGAGAATATCATAAAATATATTCCTTTGGCAAAAGATCTAAACTTTGTTTACCTTTATATTAATGTCTTCTAACGTATGTGTCGCGTCCATATTGTATTTGTAATATTCTTGGCCGTATAAATCTGTTTGGAAGTCGATTTCTAGCGATTTGTAGAACAATAATTACTTTATTAAACGCGAGAATTTTCCTTTCAATCTCACAGATTTCATTATTATTAGTCATTGCAGATTCTAAAGTTGATTACAATAAGACTCTAAATTAATATCTATTTTCGACAATTATTTAGTCAGTTGTCTAGAAGAAACTATTAAATGGTTTTATTGTCCTAACCACATAGATATCTGAATAGCATTTAAATGTTATGAACGATTTTGTTTTGTTTCCAAATTAAGATACTTATTACATCTGTTTGTTAAGGTATGAGCAAAATAGTTTCATATTTCTCAAAATTGGTGTCTTCCACTGTTGAAAGGAAGATAAAATCATGTTTAAATTCGGAATCTTTGCATATCCAAGGTTCTAGTTCCTTGTTATTCCCAAGCTGTCACCCATATATGTACTGACCAGATTCAACCTGCTTAACTTCGGTGACCGTATGGAAAACTGTCTTTCAATGTACGGAGGAAGGTGAAAATCGTTAACGTTTACATTAATCAAAGATGGAATTATATTTATATTGTTTTACCTCTATTGTTGTCTTGAATATTGTTATGGGGTCCACCCTTTTTTCATACAAGTGGACTCGACCAGTATGTATTTGTACTGCTGCCGTTAAATACCCAGAGTTAGCCAGTCAGTAGTTCAAGTCGATGTCGGTCGACCGGCTGATCGATTGAACTCTCTGCCTTCAGGCGGGAAGGAACCCGAAGGAGGCTACGCCGAAGGACGGATTCTCTTTCGGGGAGGTAAACCGACCCTGAACCCGTTTATACAGGTTCAAAGGGCATATATTTGGCCGAGCCCACGGGATCAGAGATCCCACGTTAAACCGGCCTTGTGCCACATGATGCCCACGTGGGGAGGGGGTAACTAAATACTAGTCAGTCAGAGTAGTGAGAGGAGAGACTGTGATTGAGTTGGAGGTGAAGTAATACTGTGAAAGGTAACCGCAGAAAGAAGTCACAGTTACAAGCACATAGACTCTAAGGAAGTCCTACTGGAGACTGTATATATATATATATATATATATATATATATATATATATATATATATATATTATATTATTATTTTTACTACTAACTGCGTTTCTGGATTTACTAACAGTATTACCCATTGTATTATTGTGTAAAGACATTTATTTGTTATATTTCATTCCTGCGTTTGTCATTCATTGGAGACCGGATTCCATCTCGGAATCCACAACAGATAGCTTCATTTTTATTTATACAATCTAATGTTAAAATAAAGCATAGTAAAATATTAGTGACATCGTCTTTAGCGAGAATCAATTGGAAATGAAACTTAAAGAAGGAAATTTTGTTTTTTTTCCGAAATTGAAATATTTATTCCAGTTATGAATTAAATTTTGTGGAAAATAGTTACATATATCTCAACATATGCAAAGGTTGAAAAAATGCAGTCTTAAATTTTGAATCCGGGTTATTCACCTGCGCCCCAATTGGAAAAAATATGCTTAACACACGTGTCTTTTTAATTTCCATATTAAGTTTACGATCGGATCGGTGGGTGGGTGTACAATATATCAACCGCATCTTCTTCAGAGATATAAAACTCTCTCAAATGGGATCACATTCCTGGTGGAGCCATTCAGATTTACTATATGACCGACCAATGTTTAACTTTTGACGATTAAAACCGACCGGATGACTACTATTCAGTTTAATGTAAATCGCAAATTTGGCTCACTTATAAGCTGAACTCAATTTGTAATTTTTATACACTGTAAACAAGACGTCTACATTTTTATTCAAGAATAAACTGAATGTGTGTCTAAATTATGACACCAGCTTAATCTAGACCGAAGTCTATATTTTGAGGCAAGTGTAAAAAGGACGTTTAAACATTTTGCCTTAAGTGTAAATCGGATTTTGTCAACATTTTGACTCATATGTAAGCCGGATGTATGTTTCAGTTTGGACATTTGCCTTCATTTCCTTTCAAGACAGACCGTGAACTATGTCTCAATTTTCTCTTCATTTTAAACAGGAATTATATCTACGTTTGTTCTGAAGTTTCAACTTGATTTATATCAGCATCTTGACTCAATTAGAAACCGTATTTATGTCTACATTCGGGCTGAACTGTCAACTTATGTCTACATAAGGCACGGTGGAGTAATGGATAGCGGCTTGGATTGAGGTATCGGAGAGCCCAGTTCGAATTCCAGTCGAATCCATTACATTCACTTACATGCTAACACCCTTGGGAAAAGTGTGAATCCTCTTTCTTCTCTCTCCAGTTATGGGTAAACAGACTGGATTCTATAGCCTTGGATGGCAACTGGTCTAGGAGAAGGAAAACTCTGAATTCAAAACCTGCTCTTAGAGGATGGTGAATGGAGTCTCTCTGAGCCTTAGTTGGCAATCCATTTAGTGTTGGTGTCACGGTAAAAACACCCTTGATAGCCCTAGCGAAGCATCAAGAATTCAGCTATTTGACAAGATTATGAACTACACCAATCAAAAGTATTGGTGAGTTCAATCTCGGCTGAGGCCGCAGGATGGATGATGATGTCTACATTATGTCTCAAATCTCGACCGTTAATATGTCAACATTTTTGTTCAACTTTCAGCAGAATCATGTCTACATTTTTAGTTAATGTAAAGTGACGTATGTCTACATTTTTACTTTAAACCGGGCACATTTCTATATATTGACTCAAGTCTGAACCGGGTGTATGCCTAGAAAATAAGCCCAAGTTTAAATTGCACCTATGTGTATATTAAGACTGACGTCTAACCCATTTATATGTGCACGTTTTGTATCAAGTTTAAACTAAATTAGTGCATTTATTTTTATTCAATTTTCAACTGATTCTAATTTTTCGTCTCTCCCCTATAGGTTAAACAGTACTGATGTATACATTATGGTTAAATCATAAACCTGACGTATGTCTATATTTTAACTCATATGTAAATAGAACTTATATCGTTCTTTCTTAGTCAAATTTTACACGGCTTATGTTTACAATTCGATTTTAGCAAGAAATGGTTTATGTCTTCTTTTGGACTCAAGTATAAAACAGACTTATAGCTAGATTTTGCTTCAAGTGTATTTATAGTTATTTCTGTTTTCCGTCCTGCAAGATGGATATTCGACATTAACTAGCCAAACAAGCAATGATAAGTTGTTAAATTAACCGATCTTATCTAAGTGAAGCTAACTCAATTTTGAGAATATATTGCGAGCTATTCAAAAAGTAACTGAAGCAAATATATCATTAATGGTTGATTTTCTAATAAGATATATAAGATATATGTATAATAAGATATACAATCGAATTCCAGTCGAATCCATTACGTCCACTTACGCGCTAATATCCTTGGGAAAGGTATTAACCCTCTTCTTCTCCCCCAGCTATTTCCTTTTTAGCAGGACAGACTGGGTTCTAGAGCCTTGGATGACAACGGTCTAGAGTTTCATTTCTGGATAAAAAACCTGCGAAGCGTTGTTTTCGACCTTACTGGATTTATAACCAGCCTGTGTTCTGGCTCTTCAATAAGTGTGGTTGGTTATGCACACAGCCTTCACTACTATAATTAAATAGGTGCTGGTGTCTGGCTGTCGGTTCCTAGGAACGAAGCTGCTTGGCCCTCATACGACGAATATGACGGGGGAATCCATCGTAAGATATACAGAAAATAAAATTCAGTCGGAAAAACAAAATATTACGGATGTTTATGTAATTAATATATAAATAAATTGTAAAAGTTAGTCATATCTGTTCGTATCTCATGCATTTATAATGGAAACTTCAGCTACGTCGATTTTCCGAAACGGTTATATTTATAAATGTTTAGCTCTGATATGCTAACTAATGTCAGTAGAAGATACCATCACTTTATCTGGCAAAATTATTTGAAATGATCCAAGATTCCCCAAGATTAACGCTTGTTTATTTCAATGTAGCAATTGCAACTGATTGTATGTTGTGTTTTTTTTAGGTTTAAGGTTTCTACCAGAAGACAATACATCAAAATAGAAAAAAATACAATCTGAAGTAATATCAAAAAATTGTAACATAATCGAAAACTGTTAAAAATACAGCGAAAAATTCCACCGAATGCAAGGCTCGAAATCCAATCGAAGTAGAGGAATATAGTCCAAATAGTAATTCTGAATTAAGTGTGTTGCATGAATGGAAAGGAATGCAGAAGAAGATAAAAAAAATATAAAATTAACAAGGAAAGATGATAATTTAACTGACTTGAACATATCCAGACTAAAGTCTTCAGGATTGAAAAATCAATATGTTTTTTACTGTTTATCAACACTTTGTGGGTTATTAAAAGGCGAAACATATTTCGAATTCTTTGAATTTCCTTCCAGTACACGGTTAAAAGCATTCCCACTCCAGTCCAGATTCTTCAAGATTAACGTGTGTTTATATCAACGTAGAAATTGCAGTTGGTTGTCTGCTGTATTTTAGCTTTAAGTTTTATAACACCAGACAACACATCAAAAGAGAAACAAAGATACAATCTGAAATAATATCGGAAAGTTGTAACATGAATGAAAACTAGTGAAAAAATTCACCATATGCAAAGCTCGAAAGCCACTCGAAGTATAGGAATATAGTCGAAATGGTAATTCTGAATTAGGTGTGTTGTATGAATGGAAAGGAAGTTAGAAGATAAGAATTATGAAGTTAAGAAGGACAGATTATTATCCAGACTGAAGAGTTCAGGAGTGAATAATCGAAGTCTTTGTTACCGTTTACTTTGTTGGTTATTTAAAAACGAAACATATTTCTAATTTTTGTGGATTTCCTTACAGTACCTGGTGGATTAAAAGCAGTCCCCCATCTAATTACTGACCGGGCTCGACGGTATTTAATTTAGGTAAATTTCCACGAAAGCAAACACGCGGGAAACTATTCAAAAAATTATCAGTTCTTGTGAAAAAAAAAAAGGCTTACTCTCATACTACGTTAAAACACCAGTCTCTGTTCGATCACCGAAGTTAAGCAACTTTGAATATTGTCAGTACTTAGATGAGTGACCACTCAAAAATACTAGGTGTGGGAAATGTGCATATGGAGAAATGGATGTGCAGATGGGGTAATGGATAACGGCTCGGGATGAAAATTCGGTGAGCCGGGTTCGAAATCCAGTCAGGTTCGTTAAATTCGCTTACGTACAAATACCATTTTGAAATGTATGAATCCACCCCCTCTCCTCTTTGATATGGCTTAAGCAGTAAGATTGTAAAAGGCAATTGTTCAGAAGGCATTTATATTGATAATAGCTTTATTGTATATATATAGGATCATTGAGGCCGGCTTTTTGTCACTTGAACTCCTGTAAAACCAACACGATATTATCGTTATGAACATTCAATAAAGGCAAGCAAGAAATACAATATTTTTACAAAAATACATAAAAAGAGACACTATTAGAAAAAGTAACATAAAAAAAAGCAATAAAACAATTATTTTCTTATCTTCATACAAATAACGAAATCTCCAATTACTTTAAGTTCAGAATTATTTTTTAAACACTTCATGATGTTTCGCTTTTTTTTTATTATTTAAATATTTGTACTTATTTACTAAATATTTTTTATTATTAAACTTATCCTTACAATATACTTTGAAATTTTCAATTATTTTTCTCTACACGCCATTAAAAATTCCCTCCTCTTCTCCTCAGAATGTACTTACCCTGAACTGTATGTTTTGTACGAAAATCATAGACAATCAATAAATATAAGATATCTATAAGATAACTATCTCAGGTTAGCTAGATAACTTCATTTACTCACAAAATTATTTTGCATTAATTTCATATTATTCTGTTCAATATCATAAACAAATGAAAAATAGATATATTTTGTCTGTGTGACATTTAATTTTCCATTCTTCCATTCTTAGAAATCTCAGAGCAGACCCTTCCTCATATTGAACAGTGGTGCAATGTCTGACAATTATGGTCGACAAGGGGAATATTTAGTAAAAGACATCTGATATAAAGGCATAGCTATAATATATCCCATTACTACTACTACTACCACCACGATTATTATTATTAACAATATTAATATCATCATCATTATCATTATCATTATATGTCGATTTCTACTATGGTCACACGACGTACCAAATCAGCAGGAAGACTTAAGACAGATATAGGTGTATTGGCTACATTTCATGACTTGTTTTTCTAACTCCCATATAATTGTAACCGTGCAACACCCTAGCTGGTCGTCCAAGAATTCCGACACCACGGCTGGTCGCTGAAATGACCGGTTCAATCCAGAGCTAACCTTATACCATGATGTGATTTAAATTTGATCATAAGGCAGCTAAGATCGAATCGTCGCAGGTATCTTCGTGTTGGGCTGGTCCAAGCAGGGTGATGACGTACAGAGAAAAAATAACACTCGAATAAATTGAAAAAATAGTAAAATCTGTTTGTATATCAATAATCCGTACAATAATTGGTTTATATCAGAGTTCGCCTGCAATTAATTATCAGCCCAGACCGCATCTAAATCGGAAGTGATACCATCGTCGACCTGGCAAAATTCTGGTTTGCATTTGTTGGTAGAGTTTGGCGCAAGGCTGAAGTCGGTGGCTACACTTTGGCAGTCAATCTCAGGGTGTATCACGACCGGAGGCTCTAACGAACTCTCTACTCCGACACGTCTCCTACTGGCGAATTTGCATCGAGCATTCGTATTTATTGACATAATTCTGGGGAATTACCTTCTCCCAGTTTCTCATGTCATTATCTCTTCCTAAACCTCGTCAGTGAGAGTGAGCAGCTTATCCACCCACCTCCGGTCTCGAATAAATCATTCGACCAGGAGAGTCAACTCCAAATTCGTTGTTGACAAAAATGAAGTTTTCGCTTTACATCTTGCATTTGCAGCTGTGTGTCAATCAACATTTCCCCCTAAGTCTAGGTCAATTTTTGATTGTCCCCCCCCACACACACACAGATGCATTATGTCGAGTTAAAATCACGGAATGTTCCACAGGAAGTGTGTAAAAATATTTTTAAAATAGAGATAAAAGTAAAAGTTAAATAAAAATAGGAATAAAAGAAAAAGAAACTGAAAAAATCAAGATAAATAAAGTCAAAGAGACTTAAAATGATATTCAAGATAAAAGTAATTTCAAATTGTATACAATTTCGCATAGCTTACATGTTGAAAGGAGGACAGAGAATGGCATCGGCCAAAAAACTATAATATTTCATATTACTACTACTACTACGATTATTATTATTATTAGTAGTAGTAGTAATAGTAGTGGTATTAGTAGTAATATTATTATAGTTATTATTATTATTATTGTTAACTTTGTTGTATACATGTTTCCTTCCAGTTTCAAGCAGACACCTAAGACCAGAAATGATTCATGGTATTTTCCACTTACCATTTTTGTAAAAAGAAAAAAAAAAACTCAGATCACACACATTTTACGCAGATAAAGCTCTTTGTAATATGTGTGTTGTACTTGTGATTACAACTTGTTTTGTATTTCTTAAACGCATGGGCTGCCAGAATCCCTACAATTAGTCTATCGGAACCTTTTCCAATCAGCACAAGAGCTCTAAATACAATTTGAATAATCGATGTCCTCATGTGCCACATGTATTAGATTTACGCTTTAAGATCCTTGTATTTTGATAGTTGTTTTATAAAGAACGTTAATGATGTTTCCCATGACTCGGGTGTTACATCTAGATAGACGAGAATAATAAAAATGTCCAAATCAGTTTGGCTACTAATGACAACAGTTTCGCCTACTAAAATGTCCGTCGATCCGGGTATATCATCAATTTCAATATACTTTAGAAAGTCATCTTGATTGTTTAAATACTAACGTGTGTTATAAAATGTGTTTTAACCATTAAAGTTAACATTATCTTCTTTTTATTTTGTTCACAGAAATTTCATTGAGACTTTCTTCAAACTCTTAGAAAATATATCATTGCTAATTTCTCCGATAAATGATAAATTAAAACTGAACACTCTACTGGATCCGTTAGAATACTATTTCCTGTTCCAGCTTCTGTTCTGTTGGGAGATTGTGGTCTCATTTTTTATTGGTTTCTTATTCGCACTCTGCTTTAAATTAGAATGTGAAGTACTTTTACGGTGGTTCTTTAATTATTCTTTTTTTTCTAGAATATTGTTTATTTTTTCAATCCTATTTTGATTGGGGAACCTTTCAAATAAATGTTAATTATTACCTGTCTGCCTTTTTTTCCTTTGTTTTTCTGGTGCTTTTTTCTTCTTTGATGGTTCTTTCACCGCCATTCTTGCCTGATTGACACTTTTCAACCCCAGCAGCCATTTTCTTTCATTATAAATTAATGCAACCCATATGCTATTTATTTAAATAGTGATTCTGAAACGACGGTAGGAGAAATTAGCAATGATATATTTTCTAAGAGTTTGAAGAAAGTCTCAAATGAAATTTCTGTGAACAAAATGAAAGAAGAGAAATGTTAACTTTAAGCTTACATGTTAGAACACATTTTATAACACACGTTAGTATTTAAGAAGCAGCACACTTTCTAAAGTATATTGAAATTGATAATATATCACATGTCAACATTCTTTTTAGTGGACGCATAAAATGATGATAGCATTGAAAAGGCGAAGGGAATATGACAAATAACAAACAAGAATGCGCGATGAGAATGAAAATCAAATTTAATATGAGCACTGAATAGCGAGGTTATTTAATCGCTAGTGCAAGAGAGGGATAAAAAAAACTACATTATTGATGGAATACAAATCGGAATACAAGAATACGAGAAGAAAGAAACAGAATGAAAACACTTAAGATACAGAGGCGATCAAGGTAACACCCTATAACACTGTGTACAAAATAAGATGTTTCCGAACAAAGGAAATATTTAAATAATGAATAGGCGACTGAAACCGAATATTTTCTGGTGAAACGTACTCAAAATCTAGAAGGAGACATTATATAGAAGCTGAGTGTTTGAAAATACGAACTGTGACAAAAAGTACAAGACAAAATATAATTCTATGTATTTTGCAATGTATTCAAAGAAAGTTCCGACAGAGAAAACGGAAGGATGTCATAACATCGGAAAATCTTCAGCTCTGCGTGAAAGACTCGTCCATTAAATGAATAAATAGCATTATGGAAGCAAAGAATCCGAATTTCTGAGAAAAAGAGAACTACGGATAGGAAAAATATTGTCGAAATTTGAAAGGCAATTTGAAATGACAAACATTTAACTTGCCTCCCTTTTACGTTGATAATTCTAAGAGCAAAACTAGCTAAGAAAATATATTATTCATTGGAAGTCCGTTATACTTTTGAAGGGCATGACTAATGCAAAGAATAATGAAAAGAAACATGAACCCAAAGTGCAAAAATCACGATGAGCAGATTTTAAACAATGGCGCGGATAAGTTAGAGAGATTCAAAACACTAGCCCAGAAGTATTAATTCATACAGGCATTGTGGCATTAGAAATGTGGTAGCAGTAATATAAGGAAACATTTAGCATTAATTAACTTGCTAGCCAGTACTTTTAGCGTTTGAAATTTCTAAAATATTTCACTTTGCATAATTTTTCAGGATATATAAGATTCCCAAATCCAGTAGGTGATATCACTGTTTTCACTCCTGGTGGTTTTCTCCTATATAACCTTTTCTTTGAAGTAGTGTGGAACGTCAATATTTTAGTTATGTTATTGTATTCTCTTCAAGTTGCATGTCCTATTCATTTTCTTTGTTGTTGCTGTTGAAAGTGCTCA
>CAHIKZ030002156.1:72500-117500 GCA_903632075.3 Acanthosepion pharaonis
TTTCGTCCGGGGAGGTAAACAGGCCCTGAACTGTTAAAAAATGAAATATAAGGGTGATATTTATTGATTGAGATATGGGATCTGAAGAAACCCATGTAATTTCGCATATATATATTATATATATATATACATTCCTATGGGGGAATGTTAAATATTGAGATACGTTGAGAAAAACGTTTAGATTTGTGGAGATACGTTTAGATACGTTGAGAGATACGGAGACAGATACAGGGTTATACAAGAGTCCAGAGAGATAGAAGAGAGAGAGAGAGAGAGAGAGAGAGAGAGAGAGAGAGATTTTTACTTTTTACTTACAGAAACTTGTATATATACTTTCTTTTAACCTAGCATTCATTGACTACTAATCTTCACTTGAAGTGTGTATTCTTACGTTTAATACATTTTTTTTTTCTATCTTAATTACTGGCGTTGTTTATTTATTTAAATGTAAAGATTCCATTCACGGAAGACAACATACATTAAATAAGGAAAGTCCCTTAGGGAAGTAGTAGTACTTAAAAAATATCTTAAAGAATAGTTCTAAGGTATGTTAACGGTTACAGGAACAGAATTTCGTCAAACGAAAATAGAATTTCTGCTGATCTTTCTTGTCTTCCTTTCACAATTAAGAAATGAATATGTCTACAACCATTTGTTCCTCTCATCATTGGAGGTTTTCATAAATATAGCCCGTCATGTGTCTGTACATCCACCAGTTCAGTGTTATAGCACCAGCAAACGCCATGACTCTTCCCCTGAGTCCAATCACTCTCATTTTCACCATGAACCAATAGAAAGAAGAAATTTGCTGCCGGACAGCTGTTTTCTTTGTTTTTTGTTTTTTTTAAAGAGTTGCTATAGCGTAGAACATATTCGCTTGGTTGCTATCGTGAACACTTCAATTGTGTCCTCTTCAAACAAGATTCGATCATTGTCTTTCCCCTATCTTCATAATCAACTCTTAACACCTACACTTATACCAGAAACCGGGGCTTGTGGCCATATAACGTTGAAACACCGGTTCGAGTACGCTCACCAAAGTTAATTAACGTCGAGCCTGGTCAGTACTTAGATGGCTGACCGCTTGGGAATAACAGGTGCTGTAAGTTTGGAGGTGTGGGTGGTGTAATGGATAATGGCTCGAAATTGGTAATCGGAGATCTGCGTTCTAATTCCTATTCTGTTCGTTATATTCCCTTACGTGCAAATAACTTGGAAAACATATGAATCCGCCCTCCCTCAACCTATCACTAAATTATTATTACCTCAAAAAATAACGAAAAAAATGTTTTCTGGTTTCAAAGGACTGACAAGCCGTAGAATCAAAACAATCAAAATACGGATTAGTTACGCAGAAATATCTTCTATATTTTTCTGGAATATAAATGTATCGGAACTAGTGTTACCACAAAATGAGGGACCGGTTTATATATAGATTGTATTCTAGAACCGAACCCCCACTTTATAACTACATTATAATTTCTTTTTTGTTTAATTAAATTTTTGAAAAATGGGTATTTATTATTTTTTTCCTCCCATGTATTCTTTTATACGAATCTTGAGCCGCCAGATTATATTATTTTTTTTACAGTCTGGACAGATATGGGTATCATATATAAAAATAACGTTTAATCAAATAAAAAATCTGTCACATTAATTTAAATAAATAATCCTTCAATTTCACTTTATATATATATATATATCCCCAATATATATATTTTATATATATTGTATCGTCTATTGTGATGTGTATGTCACCAAAAAAAATGTATCCTTTCCGGTTACATCTTTAATGTATTAGACATCAGACAATATTCATATTTCTCTCACCTAAACCGTCTTTGACTCTCCTCTTTAAAACTTCTCTCTGTTAAATTTTAATCCCCCATCTTCATCTTTAGAGCCTCCTGCTCTTCTGTTCTCTTCTCTAACATTCGTCCCACACTCTCATACATTTACTCTCACTAAATTTTATTTTTTATTCCCGGAGTTGTTTTTCTCTTTTCTTTTTGAATTTGTAGATCTGATGAATTGGATCGTATTTACGATTCCAATGGAATAAATTATGGCCATGGAATATTAGAGTTTAAGCCTTTTTATTATATCCTTACTCTGTGCTGGACATTGAGTTCTACCTGGTTTCTATCCTCTTGGAATTATTTTTTATACAAATATATATGTATGTATGTATATATATTTATATATTTTAGGTTATATGATTACGGTCAAATCTCGCTGAAACACCGGTTCTCGTTCGATCACCGAAGTTAAGCATCGTAGAGCCAGGTCAGTACTTAGATGGGGGACCGCTTGGCAACACCTGGTACTGTAAGCCCACAAAGTCAACCCTTACCTCACAGTCGGTGGGGGGGGTGTAAACGGTAGTGTCAGAGCTATGCCGTCCGGAACTTAATTCCTGGTAGGGCCGCCCAATCTGGACAGGTCTGACTAACACGGGCTGGTGAAAATCCAAGGAGCGTCTGCATCGGTAACCGGCGGCTTCTGGTCGTTCCTGTCTCTGCGTCTGTGGGAATCCCGCGGCAAGCAAGAACATTATTCGAGTAGGCCTGGGTACCCTACTTCTGTAATTTATCCCAAGAATCTTCTTCTCATAACAGGAAGAAGCCAGCTCAATCCGCCCAGGGTGAATGCCGCATCAGTACAGTATATGTATGTGTATATTTACCACTAATATTATATATATATATATATATGTGTGTGTGTGTGTGTGTGTGTAAATCAGTGTGTGTATGTGTCTGTGTGAACTCTCCCATCGTATTCGACGCATGAGGGTAAGCAGTTCAGTTCCTAGGAACCGACAGCCCAGACACCATCACATGATTTGATCATAGTTGGGATGTGCAGAACAAACCACAATTTCAAGGGCCGATTACAAAGACCTAGTGCACTACTTGCCACAAGTTCGACCCTCCGCAGATTTTGAATTGAGAGTTCTCCTTCTCCTAGACCAGTTGCAATTCGAGGCTATAGAACCCATTCTGTCCTGCTATTTACCCATAGCTGATGAGAGAAAATCCTTATTAAAACCTTTCCCAAGTTTATTAGTACGTAAGTGAACGTAATAGATTCGACAAGAATTCGAACTCGACCCTCCGATTCCTCAATGAATCTAGAAGCCGATTCAAGCAAGGATATACAAGTGATAGAAAATATTAGGAGGATTTGAGACAATCATAGTTCCTTGAACCAGCTTCTATTGCTCTGGATAGAGCGGCTTGAAGATAGTAGTCGTGGATCGTGGGAGCACAGTCCTACGGCTAAGTTCCACCACAGAATATGTGATCGAGCGGCGCTATATTGAGTCTAATTCGTTACCACTTCGTTACCGAGGCCCGTTGGTACATTTGGTATGACGTTTGCCTCATATCGTCCGGGTTTCAATGGTAGTGGATGCGCTGATGAGTCTCAGATAGAGGACGAAACGGCCGTCCAGTGCTTTCTGAATTCTGGTGAGGTTTCTTCTAGACTCGATGAATTACTTTATATATATATATATATATATATATATATATATATATATATATATAACCAAGAGTTTTTGTGTGCAGGTCATTTTTTCAGATTTTTGATAACGCTAGATAACACGCTCTCTCCTAGAAACTCTAACTAAGGTTTGCTCATCATAGTTGCAGTATAAACCACATGTTGACTCTGCATGTCTGAGCAAGAGTCTGCAATAGGGATTGACTAGACGGGCATCCTCGAATACCAGCGGCCAGTTATTATATATATATATATATATGTGTGTGTGTATATGTGTGTGTGTGTGTGTGTGTGTGTGTATCAGTCAATCAAATGCAATAAAGGCTTGGGTGATAATGTATGTTCTTTTTTTATTCATGAACGACTAATCAAAATATTTAACCGTAGTAGGTTTCTTTCTACGGTAGGCTGATTGCCAAACAAGGCTCTAGGTCCCAGTCTTTCCTGTTGGCAGTGGGGGGTGGGGGGAGAGAATGATTCATTTATTCCCAAACGCATTCTGAGCCGGTATCCATTACTCTATATTCTTCATTTAGATTCTTCAAATCGAAGTCTGTATAGATTATTCGTTGCACTCTTCATTTAGATTCTACAAACGGAAGTCTGTATATAGAACTATTTTTCTGTATAGAGACTGGTCTGAAAATAAGACTCCCAACATTGTCAGTCACCTAAACTAGAACATAGACCCTGTTATCCGTATGACATCTAGTGCTACCTTAATCACCATTTAAAAATAAACAGCAAACAAAATAATGTTAAGCCGGCAAATCTATACGGAATGATAATGGAAAAAAGCATATTTCAAATAACGTTGCTTTCAGAAAAAAATACGGTTTTTTCAGCACACCCTTGTAAATAATTTCCTTTCAGTAGAGCGGACATCGTTGATCATTGTTTAATAAAAAAAAATGATACGAAAATACAACTAACAAAGCACTATTCTGGGAGAGAACGACACATGCCGACGTTGAGATGAAGAGAGGCGAAACATCATTGAAAAGAAAAAAAAGAATGATAAAAGCAATGTTACGTCAATGGTATGGCGTGCTTCTGTCATCGAAATGTCTGTCAAAATCTCATTGAAGCGCTCTCTGAAGTTCAAATAGTAAAAAAAAACAAGTAGAGTCGTCTCTGATGAAGAAAGAATGAGAAGCATTTGACCGCTACCAACAGAAGTTACTGTCTGTACTATACAAGTAAATGTCATGATTTTTGATCAATGTAGTAATTCGTCCATGTGTTCTTCGAATTATCATCTCTGTTCTCGTTTTGGTTAGTGAAATTTCTGAAGAATTGAAATGGCATATTTTCAGTCCAAAGAATAATTGCGATTGTTATCATACTTTTTTTTTCCAGATATACAGGGTGGTTGAAAAGTAACTCTTCATTTTAAAATACATATAATTTATTTATTAACTATATTCTTTTGAAAAAAAATGTATATGATAAGAAGCGTTTAGCATGAGGTTTTATTTGTGGCTACCGGATTTCGCTACCATCTTCTCAACCCGCCCAGTAATCGTGTCAACTGATTTCACCAGGAAAATTTTGGGGTAAAGAAGACAACTTGTATTCCCTCTTCAAGTTTTTTCAAAGTCTTGGTTTGATATAGTAGATTTGCTCCTTTAACTAACCCGAAAGAAAAAAAATCACAGTGTGATAAGTCAGGACTTCTGGTTGGCCACTCATACTTAAACAGGGAGTTACTTTTTACTCATCTTGTTTAACTTATCGTAGCTGACAGGATACTGTAAATGTTATCGCACTAATGCTCTTAGTAAAAAAAAAAAACATTCAACTATCATCCTTCAGCTGGATGTTAAATACAAGAGCAAACTCTCTTGCTTTGATGAGACAAACAGACTTGGAGAAGAAAAGCTGAATTAATCTTGCCTGAATTTGAGGATACCTGCATCGGTTCAACTTGCCCTAGATATACCACTGTTGTTATAGCTAGAATTAATGAAGAAGACGGAATACAACAAAAGTGTCTGATACTGTAAATGTTATCGCACTAATGCTCTTAGTAAAAAAAATTCAACTATCATCCTTCAATGGATGTTAAATACAAGAGCAAACTCTTGCTTTTGATGAGACAAAAAAAGCATGAATTAATATCATGAATTTGAGGATACCTGATCGGTTCAACTTGTTAGATATACCACTGTTGTTATAGCTAGAATTAATGAAGAAGACGGAATACAACAAAAGTGTCTGATACTGTAAATGTTATCGCACTAATGCTCTTAGTAAAAAAAAGCATTCAACTATCATCCTTCAGCTGGATGTTAAATACAAGAGCAAACTCTCTTGCTTTGATGAGACAAACAGACTTGGGGAAGAAAAGCTGAATTAATCTTGCATGAATTTGAGGATACCTGCATCGGTTCAACTTGCCCTAGATATACCACCGTTGTTATGCTAGAAAGCGGACTTAATGAGGCCTATAAATTGAAGGCTATACCCGTAGCTTTAACATTATTAAATGGAAGTTGACTGACATTAAAAGATTGGAAACCAGGACCAGAAAAATGCTTATCCAGATGACTCTAACAAGCTAAGAGAATTATGGCTTTGAATGAGGTATTTTAATTCTGTAGCGTAATTTTGTCGTAAATAAGTCTAAAAATATTCACATTATTTTAAAAAAAATAGACCGAGGCGTATTTTCAGTAGGTTTATTTCAATCTCAATGCATTAGATAGGTACTTTGAAACTTATCTTCTTTTAAATGCCGCGTCTCTTCAGTCAATCAAACAAGAGATAAATCAACAGTTGCTTTGTAAGGGAATATGTTAGACTCAATATCTCGATCCTTCCTCATCGCCTTCCACATATTGTCCTTTGTAGCCTCGATAAAATTTCTCTCAAACCCTGTTCTGCCATCCAGTTACCCATGATGTTTGTTAGGCGTTGCAATTCAGTTCCTCTTTCCCTCAATCTGTCTTGTGAGTATCAGGTTCTCCAAGCCCTCCTTCCTCATTACGTGTCACAGAAATTTCAACTTCATTTTCCTGATGATAAGTATAAGTTTCCGTTTTGTTTGCATTTTCTCCAAAACATCGTTGTTATTCACATGTTCAGTCCATGATATCATTAGCATCTTTCTGTAAAACAAAATCTTCTATTGCTTCAAATCTCGTTATCATCTTTTAGTAGAGCTTCCAGCACTCGCTGTCTTGCAGGTGGAAATATATCTCATAACAGTCTAATAATTTTTTTCTCCGTTTATAACGAAATTTTCTATCTCTTAATACTCTCCTTACATTCTGAAATGCATCTTTGACCATCCCAATACGTGTTCGGATCTCAGTGTCGCACTTACCGTCCGCTGCCAGAACAAATATTTAAATTTCTGTACTTGTTTGATTTATTATCCCCGATTAGGAATTTGTATTTTGGAATCACCATTTTGATAATAACCATGCATTAAGTTTTTTTTTGTAGTTTATTCTTAGTCCTTTCTTCTCGCTTTCCGTCGCTACGTTCTGTAGGATCGGTTTTAGTGTCATCTGCATCTCTTGGCAGAACAGATATCAGGTGACAGTTCAGTACTCCTTTCTTTACATCGCATATAAATCTCTGATATTTACCTCTACTTATCTTCGGTACTTTTGGAGAAGGAAACATATAGGAATAAATACAAACAGAAAACATTCAGTTGTTGCTGAACATCAAAGCTGACCTTCCATGTTTTAATGCTTTTGGAACACAATCGAAGACAATCCAGACGTCTTGGATCATGTTTGGTTCTCTGACGAAGCGCAATTTTTGCTTTCAGGACATGTACATGTAAACAGCTAAAACACTGTTTATTGTTGTACAGCCTCAAGAGAGGTTGTGTTACAGAGGACGTAACACGCAAGAAAGAACACATCTTGGTTTGCGTTTTCTAAACATGGCATAATTGGCCCATATTGTTTTGAAGACGAAAATGAATGACCTCACAAACTGAGGAAGCTTTGGGCATCACTTCGACGACGCAGAGGAATCGATCGAGATGAACCATGGTTCAAGCAAAACGAGGCCACCCTCACACATCAAATGACTCCCTAACCTGGCTGAGAGAGCGATTTCAGGGGACTCTAATCAGCAGGAAGTTTGACGTTCAGTGGGAACCGTACTCATTAGATTTAACATCCCCCCCCAGATTTATTTTATCTCAAGGATAATGTGTAGCAGAAAACCCCCAAAACATTTGTGAACTGAAGGCAGTAATCACAGCAAAAATCAGGGAAATCCCCAAAGAAGAAGGTCTTCGAGTAATTGATCATTTGCGCATATTCTGGAAAGAACGTGACTTTTATTCAAAGCGACCAATTTACATAAAACTACGGGGAATGATCGTACGCGTATCGACGTGTAAATCCACCAAATTTCTTGAAATTAACGGGACCGTTGTAGGGTTTATTACTGTCATGGGTCCTTACCTATAACTACAGAATGAACTCTTCCTAACACTATGTATACTACGCCTCTCAAGAGAGAGGGACGAATCAAGCCGATCTTTTCGGCTTGACGGTCGAACTCTCTGCTTTTGAGCAGAAAGGAACCCGGACGAGGTTCCGCCGAAGGGCAGAATCTCGTTCGGGGTGAATGACCTACCCTATCTCGTTTCTTACGAGTTATACGGGCATATTTTTGGCTGAGCCTACGGGCTCAGGAAACCCACGATAAAAACGAACTTGTGTCACATGCAACCCTCGTGGGGGGGTGGCTAGATACCGAATCAAGCCGAGCTTCTCGGCTTGACGGTCGAACTCTCTGCCTCTGAACAGAGAGGAACCCGGACGAGGCTCCGCCGAAGAGTAGAGCCTCGTTCGGGGAGGTTGACCAACCCGATTCTGTTTTTTCAGTTTCTACGGGCATTTTTTGGCCGAGCTTACGGGTTCGGAAAATCCACGTTAAACTTTGTGTCATATGCAACCCTCGTGGGTTGGGGGCTAGATACCGAATCGAGTTGAGCCGATAGTAGTTCACTCCAAACCAGACTGACAGTCATACTAACAACTTCCACATCTTGTATTATTATTTCGTGTAATATACCTTCATTATTTCTATTCTTGTGTTCGTATTGTTCTTGGTCCTAACCTGGACCATAACAATTACAATATTTAAGGGTTATGTTTTTTTTTGGTCACCTTATCATTGGAAACGCAAAGATTTCGTTAAAAAAGCAAGAGTGCTGAATTGTTACGTAATATCAGTCCGGCTATAAGGCAGTAAATGCTGGACAATCTCCTCACAGATGAATACACGTGAAAGAACAAAAATGTGTTTCTACAGAAGGATACTGACAATACCAAGAACCCAATATGTAAATTTTAGAGAAAATGGCGATCTATAAAGTCATTTAGACGTAACATTGTGAAGAAATAGTTAAAATTTCATGGAAAGAGCGCTGGGGAAACTTGATAATAACAGGTCAAACGAAATTTTTTTTTTGAAGTAAAAGTATAATGGAAGACAAAAATCAAAGACACATCAATGCACCAGAAGAACTAACCAATAAATGTAGACGATTTGGCTAAGTTTCCTTTTTTAGGTGGAGGATTATCTTGTGGTTCCATTCTTTTTTATCAGGTATGATGAAACGCTTTATTTTTTTTTTTTTTGAAGTAAAAATATAATGGAAGACAAAAATCAAAGACACATCAATGCACCAGAAGAACTAACCAATAAATGTAGACGATTTGTCTAAGTTTCCTTTTTTAGGTGGAGGATTATCTTGTGGTTCCATTCTTTTTATCAGGTATGATGAAACGCTTTATTTTTGTTTTTTTTAAGTAAAAGTATAATGGAAGACAAAAAATCAAAGACACATCAATGCACCAGAAGAACTAACCAATAAATGTAGACGATTTGGCTAAGTTTCCTTTTTTAGGTGGAGGATTATCTTGTGGTTCCATTCTTTTTATCAGGTATGATGAAACGCTTTATTTTTTTTTTTTTTTTGAAGTAAAAGTGTAATGGAAGACAAAATCAAAGACACATCAATGCACCAGAAGAACCAACCAATAAATGTAGACGATTTGGCTATTTTTTTTAGGTGGAGGATTATCTTGTGGTTCCATTCTTTTTATCAGGTATGATGAAACGCTTTATTTTTTTTTTTTTTTTGAAGTAAAAGTATAATGGAAGACAAAAATCAAAGACACATCAATGCACCAGAAGAACTAACCAATAAATGTAGACGATTTGGCTAAGTTTCCTTTTTTAGGTGGAGGATTATCTTGTGGTTCCATTCTTTTTATCAGGTATGATGAAACTTTATTTTTATTATTTTTTTGAAGTAAAAGTATAATGGAAGACAAAAATCAAAGACACATCAATGCACCAGAAGAACTAACCAATAAATGTAGACGATTTGGCTAAGTTTCCTTTTTTAGGTGGAGGATTATCTTGTGGTTCCATTCTTTTTATCAGGTATGATGAAACGCTTTATTTTTTTTTTTTTTTTGAAGTAAAAGTATAATGGAAGACAAAAATCAAAGACACATCAATGCACCAGAAGAACTAACCAATAAATGTAGACGATTTGGCTAAGTTTCCTTTTTTAGGTGGAGGATTATCTTGTGGTTCCATTCTTTTTTATCAGGTATCTCTGCTTTATTTTTTTTTTTGAAGTAAAAGTATAATGAAGACAAAATCAAAAGACACATCAATGCACCAGAAGAACTAACCAATAAATGTAGACGATTTGGCTAAGTTTCCTTTTTTAGGTGGAGGATTATCTTGTGGTTCCATTCTTTTTTATCAGGTATGATGAAACGCTTTTTTTTTTTTTTTTGAAGTAAAAGTATAATGGAAGACAAAATCAAAGAACATCAATCCACCAGAAAACTAACCAATAAATGTAGACGATTTGGCTAAGTTTCCTTTTTTTAGGTGGAGGATTATCTTGTGGTTCCATTCTTTTTTATCAGGTATGATGAAACGCTTTTTTTTTTTTTTTTTGAAAGTATAATGGAAGACAAAATCAAAGACACATCAATGCACCAGAAGAACTAACCAATAAATGTAGACGATTTGGCTAAGTTTTTTTTAGGTGGAGGATTATCTTGTGGTTCCATTCTTTTTTATCAGGTATGATGAAACGCTTTATTTTTTTTTTGAAGTAAAAGTATAATGGAAGACAAAAATCAAAGACACATCAATGCACCAGAAGAACTAACCAATAAATGTAGACGATTTGGCTAAGTTTCCTTTTTTAGGTGGAGGATTATCTTGTGGTTCCATTCTTTTTATCAGGTATGATGAAACGCTTTATTTATTTTTTTTTTTTTTGAAGTAAAAGTATAATGGAAGACAAAATCAAAGACACATCAATGCACCAGAAGAACTAACCAATAAATGTAGACGATTTGGCTAAGTTTTCTTTTTTTAGGTGGAGGATTATCTTGTGGTTCCATTCTTTTTATCAGGTATGATGAAACGCTTTATTTTTTTTTTTTTTTGAAGTAAAAGTATAATGGAAGACAAAAATCAAAGACACATCAATGCACCAGAAGAACTAACCAATAAATAGACGATTTGGCTAAGTTTCCTTTTTTAGGTGGAGGATTATCTTGTGGTTCCATTCTTTTATCAGGTATGATGAAACGCTTTATTTTTTTTTTTTTTTAAGTAAAAGTATAATGGAAGACAAAAATCAAAGACACATCAATGCACCAGAAGAACTAACCAATAAATGTAGACGATTTGGCTAAGTTTCCTTTTTTAGGTGGAGGATTATCTTGTGGTTCCATTCTTTTTATCAGGTATGATGAAACGCTTTATTTTTTTTTTTTTTTTTTTTGAAGTAAAAGTATAATGGAAGACAAAAAATCAAAGACACATCAATGCACCAGAAGAACTAACCAATAAATGTAGACGATTTTATCCTTTTTTTAGGTGGAGGATTATCTTGTGGTTCCATTCTTTTTATCAGGTATGATGAAACGCTTTATTTTTTTTTTTTTTAAAAGTATAATGGAAGACAAAAATCAAAGACACATCAATGCACCAGAAGAAAACCAATAAATGTAGACGATTTGGCTAAGTTTCCTTTTTTTAGGTGGAGGATTATCTTGTGGTTCCATTCTTTTTTATCAGGTATGATGAAACGCTTTATTTTTTTTTTTTGAAGTAAAAGTATAATGGAAGACAAAATCAAAGACACATCAATGCACCAGAAGAACTAACCAATAAATGTAGACGATTTGGCTAAGTTTTTTTTTAGGTGGAGGATTATCTTGTGGTTCCATTCTTTTTATCAGGTATGATGAAACGCTTTATTTTTTTTTTTTTGAAGTAAAAGTATAATGGAAGACAAAAATCAAAGACACATCAATGCACCAGAAGAACCAATAAATGTAGACGATTTGGCAGTTTCCTTTTTTAGGTGGAGGATTATCTTGTGGTTCCATTCTTTTTATCAGGTATGATGAAACGCTTTATTTTTTTTTTTGAAGTAAAAGTATAATGGAAGACAAAAAATCAAAGACACATCAATCCACCAGAAAAACTAACCAATAAATGTTTAAGTTAGGGATTTTTTTTAGGTGGAGGATTATCTTGTGGTTCCATTCTTTTAAGGTATGATGAAACGCTTTATTTTTTTTTTTTTGAAAAAGTATAATGGAAGACAAAAATCAAAGACACATCAATGCACCAGAAGAACTAACCAATAAATGTAGACGATTTGGCTAAGTTTCCTTTTTTAGGTGGAGGATTATCTTGTGGTTCCAAATGATGAAACGCTTTATTTTTGTTTTTTTTTTTTTGAAGTAAAAGTATAATGGAAGACAAAAATCAAAGACACATCAATGCACCAGAAGAACTAACCAATAAATGTAGACGATTTGGCTAAGTTTCCTTTTTTAGGTGGAGGATTATCTTGTGGTTCCATTCTTTTTATCAGGTATGATGAAAACTTTATTTATTTTTTTTTTTTTGAAGTCAAAAGTATAATGGAAGACAAAAAATCAAAGACACATCAATGCACCAGAAGAACTAACCAATAAAATGTAGACGATTTTAAGTTTCCTTTTTTTAGGTGGAGGATTATCTTGTGGTTCCACTTTTTATCAGGTATGATGAAACGCTTTATTTTTTTTTTTTTTTTGAAGTAAAAGTATAATGAAAGAAAAATAAACATCAATGCACCAGAAGAACTAATTTAAATGTAGACGATTTGGCTAAGTTTCCTTTTTTAGGTGGAGGATTATCTTGTGGTTCCATTTTATCAGGTATGATGAATATTTTTTTTTTTTTTGTTTATAATGGAAGACAAAAAATCAAAGACACATCAATGCACCAGAAGAACTAACCAATTGTTAGACGATTTGGCTAAGTTTCCTTTTTAGGTGGAGGATTATTTGTGGTTCCATTCTTTTTATCAGGTATGATGAAACGCTTTTTTTTTTTTTTTTTTTTTGAAGTAAAAGTATAATGGAAGACAAAATCAAAGACACATCAATGCACCAGAAGAACTAACCAATAAATGTAGAACTAAGTTTCCTTTTTTTAGGTGGAGGATTATCTTGTGGTTCCATTCTTTTTATCAGGTATGATGAAACGCTTTTTTTTTTTTTTTTTTTTTGAAGTAAAAGTATAATGGAAGACAAAATCAAAGACACATCAAGCACCAGAAGAACTAACCAATAAATGTAGACGATTTGGCTAAGTTTTTTTTAGGTGGAGGATTATCTTGTGGTTCCATTCTTTTTATCAGGTATGATGAAACGCTTTTTTTTTTTTTTGAAGTAAAAGTATAATGGAAGACAAAATCAAAGACACATCAATGCACCAGAAGAACTAACCAATAAATGTAGACGATTTGGCTAAGTTTCCTTTTTTAGGTGGAGGATTATCTTGTGGTTCCATTCTTTTTATCAGGTATGATGAAACGCTTTTTTTTTTTTTTTTTTGAAGTAAAAGTATAATGGAAGACAAAAATCAAAGACACATCAATGCACCAGAAGAACTACAATAAATAAATGTAGACGATTTGGCTAAGTTTCATTTTTTTAGGTGGAGGATTATCTTGTGGTTCCATTCTTTTATCAGGTATGATGAAACGCTTTTTTTTTTTTTTTTTGAAGTAAAAGTATAATGGAAGACAAAAATCAAAGACACAACAATGCACCAGAAGAACTAACCAATAAATGTAGACGAAGTTTTTTTAGGTGGAGGATTATCTTGTGGTTCCATTCTTTTATCAGGAATGATGAAACGCTTTATTTATTTTTTTTTTTTTGAAGTAAAAAAGTATAATGGAAGACAAAAATCAAAGACACATCAATGCACCAGAAGAACTAACCAATAAATGTAGACGATTTGGCTAAGTTTCCTTTTTTTTAGGTGGAGGATTATCTTGTGGTTCCATTCTTTTATCAGGTATGATGAAACGCTTTTTTTTTTTTTTTTTTGAAGTAAAAGTATAATGGAAGACAAAAATCAAAGACACAACAATGCACCAGAAGAACTAACCAATAAATGTAGACGACAATGGATATAGAATTAAATCAGATTATTTCATTTAAGATACTTATCAAACTTTAGGGACTGGTGCTATAAAAAGAAAATTACAACACATATTAATTCGGCATTCAAACACGAGGTTAATTCTAAAGCCAGTTTTTCCATCGTTGTTTACATTGATGGAAGCATCTCTGGAACTCCTTCTTTGGGTTAGTGATCAGCGGCCTCCTTGAATTCTCTGAGATTTCCTTGATGTCTTGAAATCTTCTTACTTTTAAGTGGAATTTGTTTTATTGAACATTTGCAAAAACTGCAAAGGTCAACATATGAGGAATATGGTGGTTCTCCGACCTGGAGAAAGCTATACCTTAGCCAAAAAATGCGGCACAAGCCATGTTCACTGATGAACTTTCTCTAATATGGTGAGGTTACCACACTCTACACACATTCCTTCAAAGCTCTGTGATAAAGAAAGCGAGTGTGTATGCCCGACAGAGCTGAAGGTCTATGTGTGCAAAGCGGCTACAATCTGCCTAGTTTAGCAGCTTCACCAAAGCAACAGATATTTTTGACCTCATACTGAAGTGTACAGACTAGGAGAGTCGTCCATTTATCTATATGGATTTACTGAACTGAGTGAAGTGAGCATTTCTCTTACGGAACTAACATGGAAATAAAGAAGCTTGTGTCTTGAAAATGTGATTTTTATAGCAGATGTTATGGCTTAGGTTATCCATTTTTGCGACTCACTGCTTTCGCTTCCAGTCGCTTTTGATTCCGATCGCTTTGATCGTTCTAATCTTAAAGCAGAGAGGAAAACTGTGCTCCACAATGTCATTTAAAAAAGTGAAAAATGTAGGGTTTTATAAACAAATCAAAAATTATGATTTAATTTAATTAAAACACTTCATTTTCTCAACTTGACTTAGCAGGTGCAGAGAGCCTATATTTATTGCTGAACATATCGGTATACATTGATAGCATTTATACTTGGCTACAGAGATGAATATTGGCCATGTTTATATTTGAGTTCATTGTTAAATATTGGTCATGTTTATAATTGATAACACAAGTAAACATGGGTTGTGTTTATACTTGAGCGCATAACTAAACACAGGTCGATTTTATACTTGAGTCCGCTAGTCGGTTTTATACTTGAGACCGTAGGTAAACATAAGTCGCGTTTATCCTTTATTTCTTAAGTAAACATTTTGAAACTTGTTATGGTCCTGGTTAGGACCAAGGAAAAACAAGACGAACACAAGTGTAGAAATAACGAAGGTATATTACACGAAATAATAATAGAAGATGTGGAAGGTGTTTTAGTATGACTGTCAGTCTGGTTTGGAGTGAACTACTAACGGCTCAACTCGATTTGGTATCTAGCCACCCCCCACCCCCCGCGAGGGTTGCATGTGGCACAAGGCCGAGTTTACATTCGTAGGCTCAGCCAAAAAATGCCCGTAGAACCCGTATAAACGGGATCGGGTTGGTCAACCTCCCGAACGAGACTCTGCCCTTTGGCGGCCTCGTTCGGATTCCTCTGCTCAGAGGCAGAGAGTTCGACCGTCATGTCAAGAAGCTCGGCGTTTGAGAGGCGTAGTATACATAGTGTTAGGAAGAGTTCATTCTGTAGTTATAGGTAAGGACCCATGACAAAACCCTTGAGTAATAAATATGCATGTTTAACATATTCACTGATGAAGGTATGATTTTAAATGCGCCAAAGATATATTGTGTTACATACTGTACATTTGAACACTAATGGGTATCCCTCATTCCTCATAAATACGTTGGACACTATTGTAATTGAGGCTAATGTTCTGTCTAAGTAGACCTCCATTAGCAGTGGATTACCAGGTTCACGCCGCTAGGCGAGTATTGTATTTTGTTCATGTTATAATGATTACCATTGCATTTCCAATCTCCGTTATGGTTATTCCTCATTCAGTAACCTTTCCTAGGTTACAACATATTGCATAGCATAAATATTAGCTTCTCTTTCTGTGAACTTGGTTCATATCTCAGTGCGCTGAAATGAGCATCAAATGTTGATCATCGAACAGTTACAAAGAGTCATTCAAATAAATTCAGCACGGTGTTCGGAATACCGAGAGGAATATTTTAAATTGCCTAATTTACGATCAGCGTGGCGGGAAAGTTCTTTTGATAGATACTCATCTTTGGGGAAGTAAGCTGATTCCTTCCCTTTTTAGGTTGGGCTGTAAACTTAAGCAAAATTAAGCATCCACGTCTCAGTTATACGGTGAAGCCAGTGTCAGCAAGTTGCTTGATTGCTATCACTGAACCTTGTCTACGTAGTGCTGTTTGGTCAGCGTTGCTAACTTTGGTAGGTGGATGAGTTCTCCAGCACAATCAACTGCTGGTGATTACTTACTGCAGTCAGATTGCTACTGCCCGGTATTTGGCTAATGCCACTTAAGAGAAATTTCCAAAAGTCTATGACGATCTCTCAACTCTTGAATGGCAAATTTCTTATATATGGTGTCTCGATAAAAACAATTGCTGTACTTGAACCATGGTGCGTGTCCGAGCTGGAAGTTAGGATACACACCAAGCGTTCCAAAACCTTGACTCAGATCATTATAAGTGTCATTGTCTTTTCATTTTTGGTTGTGTTTGAAACCAAAGATTAGCCAATCGTGTCTCAGACTTGGCAGACCTTTGGACACGTTCTGGAACATGCTGATGCTAGTGAGAGGCGTATGTCGAGAGGTATTTTTATATAGTCTCTCATACAAGTGTGACGTCGTCGCCCGGTCGCAGCGTCGACTGTGTCCTTCGATCCCGGTCGCGGCGACAATTGTGACGTCACGTGCTCCCCAGGCTCTGATATCCTGGTCACGGACAGCACCAACTGTGACGTCTTCGCCGCGGCGTCAGCTGTTCGCTCCTCGCTGCTCCAAACGTGATGTTCTAACCCTTTGGTTAGATTGATACCAGCCTCGCCATTCACAACCCGCTTCCAACGCCTGGTTACCAGGGTAACTGCACTGATATCCAGTCTGCCTACCCACGTTGTGAATTGATCTTAGACAGACGAGATCAAACAGGGGTTGGGGCCGTAATGCAAGTTAAGTCCAACGGGGGTGATAACACACAATTAGGTATAAAAGAAAATAAAAGAAAACTCACAAGGTCCAACGTATCAAAGAAAGAGGTAACAAACTTTTTATGTCTATTTGCTCGGTACATAGGACTATATGTACCTCCCGACCCGTTCTGTGGATTGTGGCACGACGCTTTTACTAGGAAACTTTAAGGCTTCAAGTTGTCTGCTCTCTAAGAAATTTGTGTTTCGGTGTGTCTTTGGACGAAAGTCGAAAAAAAACTTATATCTGTGGCCTGATTCTAAGTCGCTCTTCAAACTACTTGTTCTTGGTTGAAGAAGAGTCCAGAGGTGTGCGTGAATGTTGGTCAGCTATCTTGACGCGGTTTCAACACTGGGCGCTCATCTCTGCTTGTCGTCCACGGCTGATCTGTTTCGCCGTCCGCTGCTTAAACTCTAACTCAAACTGATTTCTGTCGGTTGGGGTTTCGCTTTTATTGACGCCGTCAAAACTGGGGTGGGTCTGTTTGGCGTCGGGGATTCTTCGATAATTCTAAATACATATCCACCCTTCTTATTTCTGGTTAGGGATTTTCCACTCTTTTCCCTTTTTTGGTAACTCTTTTCCTATCCCCACTTTCTCACCATGCTTCTGAGGGCGTGTACCAACTTCCCCGCTTCTTCGTATCGACCCTCACACTTACACTTCTGACAAGGGCGTCGACTGATTCTCCTCGTGCGTCACGTGACCGCTCTCGGCCAATGAGGTCCTGGTCGGGTATCTTTCCTCCTCCTTCGTGTGTCATGTGACCGTTTTAGGCCAATGAGGTCCTGGTCGGGTATCTTTCCTCCTCCCTCGTGTGTCATGTGACCATTTAGCCAATGACGTCCTTAGTCGGGCGTGGACAATCCGTGGCTTTATTTTGGGGAAAGAAACACCTTGCTAAAAAAAAAAAAAAATATTAATTTGAATCGCCCTTATCATGAACGACCGAGATGACGCTCTCGGTTTTTTAACACGTGGTATTTGTCAAGCAGTTTATCGCTAATTGGATATGACCTAAAAGGGGATTTCAGACCTGTTGGCGTTTCCGTGAACGAATAAAAAATATTTCACTTTTTTTCCCGGCCGAAGACCCAATAAATAAAATTTTCATTATCTCAAAAAAACATTTTCAGCGAACATCATCTTGTGGCTTTTTTTTCCAATTCTAGAAATTGTCTGTGTTTTCGTATTAATGGTTTGTCTTCATATCCTTAGATACTTCCCCACCCACTTAGACCTCTACTATCACTCCAATGACACACTTTCCACCTTGTTACCTATCAATATTTTTTTCATTGTCCCTAAACTTTGTTTCTTCAACCATTTGATAACAACTTCAATTTTTCGTGGACACGGAAGTAGGTCAGGTGCTTGACCTGATATTTTTCGACATCTGGTATCTGTCAGCCGTGCCCGTGTGTGCTCGCTTATGACCTGGTTTCGTATTATGTTTTCTTTCTTTCTTCTTCGTTTTCTCTTTCTTTCTCCCAGATCGCTTGAATGTAAAGAAAGAATTATTCTCAAAACCCAAAATATTTTTCGGCTTTAAATAATTATCAAATGGTTGATAAACCGTAAAAAACAATTCATATATCTATGAATATTTCTTTCAAATCGTCAGGATATGCATGGTGCCACACAAGTCACACCTTTCTTTGGGCGAGATTAATCCCGGTCCTGAATCAACAATGAAAAATGATGATGATAATGATAAAACAAGCATGATGAAATTGTTAATGAGTGAATCAGATAAAGAAAAGCTTGGTAGATTTTCAAAATTAGACTAATAAGATCAAAGTGTGGTAGGCTTTTAATACCAATCAAATACTAATGGCTTAAGTAGAGTTCCATTTAAAACCCAACCACTCAAAAGCTGTATGGGTGGTTTCCTTTTCCTGAAGCAAATGGACTGATAGGGGTGATGGGAGCCCAGCCGGTGTACATATAATGAGTAGTCACTCAGGAGCAGTCAGTCAGGAGGAGGGGACCAGCAGTGAACAGTCACCAAGAGGGTCAGTGAATGTAAGGGTCCTCTTTTCGTGCCCGAAATTGATAAGATAGAAATTACCCTTCTCGAAGCTGAAGGAAGACATTGCTGATTAAGTGAAAAATCGTATGGCTTGCTATTTCCAAATAAGTGTATTAAGCAGCAATTCTCGTTATTCATCAATTCGATCACTGCCAAACCTGTGAATAAGCGAGTCGGGTGTATATACTCATATAGCACACCTTGGTTGTCATCACAGTTGGGAGACCCTTTGGGAATACGGGATACTATAAACGACTTCCTATAATCCAAAATATATTTCGACTTTAAATACCACACAAGGGGGTGATAAGCCGTTAAAATCAATCATTCGAAATTTAGTTTCAATGATATCTAATCCCTTACATAGCAGTGAATGCTGAACAATCTCACCGAGTAAGAGAAAGCTTGAATTGATAGAGACGAAAAAATATGGAGAAGGTTGTATACAGTATGTGAGAAACGAGAAGCTCTTAAGAAGAAATGAATCTGCTAATAATCAGAAAGAGTTGAAATACTGGAAACATATAATGAGAAAAAAAAGCCCGGAGAACCTAATACTCACAGGTCACATAGTAGACAAAAGATGAGGGGAAAAACAGCGAGTTGATAGCAGAGCAAAAGTTATGGAGAACCATGATTGATCCCATCCTGAAAGAACATGGCACATAGAGTGAAGGCACAAGATGGCGCCACTTCTTTGTTCAAGAGAGAACGAGAAAAGAATGTGTCACCGAAAGCGTATGAAAAAATGTGTGTCGAACGTAAGCAGTCACCCGACATCTAAACCAATAAGATCTTCGAAAACTAGGTAAAATGTTAAAAGGTACCTTTAGCATTTGTTTTTCTTTTTGGTCTTTCAGGCTAAAATCCTGATCAGGTAAATAATGATAGCATTAACTGTAATAACAATTCACATGTATAGAATAAAATAAACATATACATATTTCTTATTGAAGATGCCCAACTACACGAGAGAGCTTCCTTAGTCTCACGCTTTCCACTCACCATAGGTGGCACAATTACATTGAATCAATAGCTTCATCTACCGCAAAAAAGGTGGTTCTCTGTGTCGCGCTAGAAGGCTTTTCACGCCTGAGACTATCCTTCAAATCTACCATTCGCCTTGCATTGAATACTGTTGCCATATATGATCTGATGCCCCGTTGTTCATGCATTGTGATCTAGCATCTCGTCTACAGTCACAGACCTGCTCTGCCACTCCTCTGTCCTTTCTACAAATATCTTCATGGCAGTTATTTTCACTGGTACCCTAACTACATGAATGTAAGCTTGCTTCTTGGTTGGCATCTCGGCCCCATCATTTTACTGACGAAACCGTTAAATGTAACCGCCTCTTATACTCCAACATCTTCTCCTCTCGAACTTCTCGACAGTAGAAATCCCTTCCTCTTACTTGCTTCCCTGATAACTATAATCTTCAAATATTCAAATGTAATGTCAATCGACATCTTCTGACGCCTTGATCCTGTTCCTCGTCCTTCTCTATATCCTTACTTCAAACACCCCTCTTGCTCTCCCTCTCTGTAACTCCTTGTGTGCTAGTTATACTGCCGCCTTGCTTGGGTTGAAATGCTTAGACCCCAAAAAATATATATATATATATATATATATATATATATATAGAGAGAGAGAGAGAGAGAGAGAGAGATTAGATGCACATGTTCGCATAGATGTAAAGGTCTTTTATAAACTGAATACGGCCTGTGAAATCGAAAGTCTTAATTAAAAAAAAAAGTGTCTTTCAGTACGAATCGAACTTGAGTTCCATTACTCACCTGAGAAGGTAAAGCACATTTAACTTATGTTTTAAACCACTCGGCCACGAAAGGCTACACGCCAAGACAAGTTCCAATAACCCTTTAATAAATCCATATCCCCCGTTAAGACGTATCCAAGTCTGTCTCTACTGAATTTATTTTTGGAACCGATACTTAAAAAAGATCAAATTTAAACAATTGACATATTTTATTGCGATAAACGTTATATGTAATAGATACAAATGTTTAAATTAGCACACATGTTTCGTTTTCATTTTTTTTTTTAACAGTAAAATTGACATCTACCGGTTTGTGTAATCGAAAGTCTTAATAATAATAAAAATGCCTCTGCAATTTCAAGAATCAGACCTGTGTTCCATTTTTAAAAAACACCCACAATTTATTTTTTTTTACTGATGTAATACAACACATATTATAATAAAGACTAAACAGTCGGTTCATTTACTAACAAGGTAGAACTAATCTAGATAAATTGATTGCAAAGATAAAAATCCTCACTTATAAAAATAAAAACGAAGAAGTCTAAAAGACTAGAACAAATACGGTGGAAGAAAAACTGGGCATCAGTTGAATTAATGCCGAAAAGAACGTTCAAATATATTCTAGTGAAATAAAGCATTTATGAAATATGTGAAGACCAGAAAGAATCTAGAATATAAAACAAAATCTCTGCAATACAGTGGTTATAAAGTAATGGTTTGCGGCGACATGGTAATCAATGCACCACGGATATTATTTAAACTTGAAAGAACTATTGAACTAAATATCCTCTGCATTGTTCAAGTCCAAGAATTTAACAAACATCAAACAAGATCAAACACTCTAACACGACAGAGCACATTGCCGCATATTATCTGCAAGAAATTATCTCTTCATATTCAGGAGGACATTGCAGATTATCCGAGGAAGCGATTTTATAAATGTATTCCTATATCCAAAGTCAGGTTTGGGTCGTACCGTTTCCAAATCAATGACCTTACTAATACTAATTGTAAATAATAGGGTCCCTAAAGTATATGCACGTTTATAAGCCAAGAAGAATATAAACGTAACCCATTATATTACATCAGAGAAATGCACCGAAATCCAAACCGTGTTTATAAGCCAAGGTGGCTAATCAATACCCTAAATTCAGATGGCAGGTTTTTTTTTTTTTTTCCTTTTTTTTTTTTACCATTCCACCCCAAGCAAAGATATAAACCACTAAGATGTAAGGGGTTACTCGAAATCAAAAAGCCAGAAGAGAGTTCTATAAGCGAGAAGAGACATAGAAGAAAATATTAGCAGAGAACCTACGATTACATCTGGCCATCTCAACTATAAAATGATGATATTTTGTCACCAATCTAGTACTCTGCTTAAATATATAAAATCTAGGTATCATGGAGATAAATTCATCTGAACAATTAGCATGAAATTGTTTATAGACACAGGGAAGCTAAGTTACGGCGGTGTGAAAGTGACTAAAGCCGAGATGTCAATAACATTGAAGATTCTTCTTTAGATTTTATCAAGTATATCTAAATATGTAGCAGGAGCACGAAACCAGATGTGGCAGAAATTTTCAAAGCAAGGACGAACGGTAGATATCAAAATATGTAAGATAAAGTCTATCGTGAAACATTTACTTGCACGACACGATGAACCAACTTTACTAGTTGCAGAACCAGCAATTGTTTCAATATATTACTTCCACTTCATGTCAGCGGAAAATATTAGTCTGAGAAGTTGCAATGACTCACTGTCCTGGGGGTTAGCATTAACCATGTTGATCGAAGGTAAAAGTCTGTGTTATATTCCGTGCTAATAGGTGGATAAAATAAGTAAAGATTTATTGTAAAACCAGTACAATAAGAAATAAGGTAACAGTTATGCGCACGAACGTCGTTAGTCAATCCAGTAGTAAGTGCTACTATTGGAATATAGGTAGTTCTCGCGTAAGTCTGAGATGTACTCAAGAGATCCCAGCTAGTATATCTACCAACCACCCCAGGTGGTCAGATGTGGCACAAGACCGAATTTAATGTAGGGTATCCAAGCCCGGAGGCTCGGCCAGAAATTCCCCATAGACCCCGTATAAAACAGGGTCGGGTAGCTGTTTCCCGAGACGAGGATTTGCACTTCGACATAACCTCGTCTGGGCACCCTCTCTGCCCGGAGGCAGAGAGTTTGACCAGCCCAGCTGGAAAAGATCCCAGCTAGTCAATATATACTCCCCCACCACGAGGGAAGATGTAGCACAAGGCTGAGTTTAACGTAGGTCATCCGAGCCCGTAGGCTCGGCAAAAAATTCCCGGTAGAACCCGCATAAACGCGTTCGGGTCTGTCTACCTTCCGGACGAGACTCTGCCCGAAGGCAAAGAGTTCGACATCACAGCCGAAACAGATACCAGCTCGTCAATATTTACTAGTCCCCCCATTTCCACCACGAAGGTAGATGTGGCACAAGGCCTAGTTTAACGTGGGTCATCCGAGCCCGTAGGCTCGGCCAAAAAATGCCCGTAGAACCCGCATAAACGTAATCGGGTTGGTCAACCTTTCCAAACGAGACTCTGCCATTCGGCAGAGCCTCGTCCGGGTTCCTCTCTGCTCGAAGGCAGAGAGTTCGACCATCTAACTGGAACAGATCACAGCTAGTATATTTAGCTACCTACTACGAGGGTTGCATGTGGCACAATACCGGTTTAGCGTGGGTTCTCCGACCCCGTAGGCTCGTCCAAAAATATTCCCTTCGACTGTTTCGCTGGAACAGATAAACAGCTAGTCTCCCTATTCGTTGACTTACAGCTACTTATATGTAGATACTACCCATAGGGTAGTCAGTCATTAGGGTGACAGGTTATTCCTTTACATCAGTTTGCTTACACAATTAAATGAGAGAGGTTTACTTTTGGAGGCTTTAAAGTTAACAAGGCGATCATTGCCCCGGTAACAACACATTGTAGGTCATTTTAAAGATCAAATGCCAGTTTTGTCTCATGAATAAATAGTTGGTTTATCAGCATACATTCCGAATTGAAACCGAATAGAAAAAACAGTGGACATCATGAAAGTCAGTAATTCAAATTAGGAAGAACTTCGGTCTGATGATAATGCACTGAGCAACGTCTGCATTACTGACAAAAAAAAAGTGTAAAGAAATGGCCATTCAAGACAACGAAATTTTTGTCGATTTGATAAGTATGATGAATCAGTTTAAAATTTCGCCCGGAAATGTCATAACGTTTCAATTTTTGAAGAAGACCATATCAAATACCTTCAAGATATCTAGAGTAACGTCCCATGTCTCCCCATTCTTATCTATAGTTTGGCAGACTCTTACAAAAATAATCGTTATTTATCAGTATTTGACCTACTAATGCAAAAGTCATATTGCGTATCTAAAAGAAGACTCTTCGATGTGAGATGTTTAATCAATTCTGAGTTGATTTGGGTATCTAGTACTTTGTCAAGCAAAGGTAGAAGGTTATTAGAATAATAGAAGGATAAGAATGTTCGATTGTATTCTTAAAGACTGGAACTAGAGAATGGCATTTCCAATTTACAGGGAAAAAAACAGGAATACATTAATCGTAGGGTTTTTGTAAATTTTCACAAGTAGATCATATCTTACAAACTTTTAATATTTTGATATGGAAAAACAATATAGATTTCTTTTTTAGATATAAAAACAATATACATTTCCTTTTAGATATAAAAACAATATAGATTTCTTTTTAGATATAAAATACATTTCCTTTTAGATATAAAAAAACAATATAGATTTCTTTTTAGATATAAAAACAATATACATTTCCTTTTAGATATAAAAACAATATATTTTTTTTAGATATAAAAACAATATACATTTCCTTTTAGATATAAAAACAATATACATTTCCTTTTAGATATAAAAACAATATACATTTCTTTTTAGATATAAAACAATATACATTTCCTTTTAGATATAAAAACAATATATATTTCTTTTTAGATATAAAACAATATATATTTCTTTTTAGATATAAAAACAATATAGATTTCTTTTAGATATAAAAACAATATACATTTCCTTTTAGATATAAAAACAATATACATTTCCTTTTAGATATAAAACAATATACATTTCTTTTTTTAGATATAAAACAATATATATTGTTTTTTTTAGATATAAAACAATATAATTCTTTTGAATATAAAACAATATACATTTTTTTTAGATATAAAAACAATATAGATTTCTTTTTAGATATCAAAAAACAATGTAGATATGTTTTTTGAGATAAAACAATATACATATCCTTTTAGATATAAAACAATATATATTTCCTTTTAGATATAAAAACAATATACATTTCCTTTTAGATATAAAAACAATATACATTTCTTTTTTAGATATAAAACAATATACATTTCTTTTAGATATAAAAACAATATACATTTCCTTTTAGATAAAAAAAACAATATATATTTCTTTTAGATATAAAAACAATATATATTTCTTTTTAGATATAAAAAAACAATATAATTTATTTTTTAGATATAAAAAACAATATACATTTCCTTTTAGATATAAAAACAATATACATTTCCTTTTAGATATAAAACAATATACATTTCTTTTAGATATAAAAACAATATATATATTTCTTTTTAGATATAAAACAATATACATACATTTTTTAGATATAAAAACAATATACATTTTCTTTTAGATATAAAAACAATATAGATTTCTTTTTAGATATAAAAACAATGTAGATATGTTTTTTGAGATAAAACAATATACATATCCTTTTAGATATAAAAACAATATACATTTCTTTTTAGATATAAAAACAATATACATTTCCTTTTAGATATAAAAACAATATAGATTCCTTTTTAGATATAAAAACAATATAGATTTCTTTTTAGATATAAAAACAATATAGAATTCTTTTTATATATCGACATCATTTTTCTGTGAAAACTATGACAAAGACGGAAAAGGTTTTATGTGACCGTTTTCATTTTTTAGTAATTGATCGAACTAAAGTGATGTTTACGTTGATGCGACAGCATATGTGGAAGAAGGAAAAAGGAAGTTTAAGAATTTTAAATTATTATATTTAATTTAATTACGGGTTATATAGCTTAACAGATTTCATTTAATTTCTTTATTTTTTTATCATGTTTCATCACTTTTGTTATTAAATATCCCGCATTGTGATTACAGAAGATATACAAATGGAGGTGGAACATTATAAGAAACTGTACGTAAAATTACTGTGAACTTTCTCCCTATTAATGCACTTTTTTTTCGTTTTCTTTTTTTTAATCATTTCAACCCAAGCAGTGCAGGAATGCCACTAGCACCCAGGGGGTTACAGAGAGTGAAAGTGAGACACAATAGTGGGTAATGAAGAGACGATGAAAGATGAACGTTTATTCAAGAAGATAGAAGATGGCGATTAACGTTGCCCTTAAATTATTGAAGATGTAGATATCAGGGATCAAGTAAACGGGAGGGAGTTCTACAGGTGCGAAGTGCGAGAAAGGAAACTGTTTGAGTAGAAGAGGCAGTTACATTTAACTATTTCAACAGTCAAATTGTGGGACTTAGATGCCACTCAACTAGCACAGCTAAATTCACGTAGACGGAGCACCAGGGCAAAAAAGCTTCTAAAATACAAGTAATTATTTTATTGGAAAGCACAATTCCAGATATCTTGCGCTTGTTTACGTAGATGTTTACATTAGTTGAGAACCCTTAAAACATTGACCTCCAATATAAGCTTGTCAACCATTTTATCATCGACTTTTTTGTAAAATATTTCCTAGTTTAAACACAAGTATATATGATACTACTTTTTATACTTTGTATGTAGATACACCAAACAGGTTTATACACTCTTTTGCTATCTCCGTTCTTCCACACCTGTTCATAGATAAGTCTGAACTTACTCTAGAGCAACATACATTATATGACCTTTAATTGCGGAAGTCAGGGTTTTCGCAAGAAAACTATTGATCATTTTTTTAAGTATATATTTTGTAAGCAACGTAATATGTGATTTTCAGCATTCATTTTCTCTCATTATTAAATATCTTGCTAATAATGTGTTCTGGGAGTGGCAGGTTTTTCTATGCAAACAACGCAAATTCTTAATATACATACAATAAAAATAAATATGACTAAATCTCAAAACACGAGACCATATAAACTTGTATCTGATTAGCACAATATAGCATATAGCAAAACAGATTATATTGCTTCAAGATAAATTAATATATGCACTTGTCCTGTGATAATTTCAGGTCTATTAGCAATTGATTTTTGCAGGTTTCTACTGTTGTTCAGGATGACGGTCGTCTTTGAGTATAGAATCCAGAGGTTAGCAGTGAATATTTCGAAGACAGTAGGAAAGCGTTGTTCAGGTTAGCAGTGGATATTTTGCTAAAAAGTAGCAGAGCATAGTTCGTCCTTCTGTTTCTCTTCGCCTGACAAGCTGGACTGGACATTCGGGTAGAGTGAACAAAAATGACCGCCTTTATACACGATCGATTGAATGTTCTACGTCTTCTGATTGGTTAACCTTCTATTGGTGGACTATAAAATGAGTCAAGTCATTTGGTCTAACTCACTAGTACATACAAAAACTGCAACATCTACTATTTCATTATGATCATTATATGCAAATTATTGTATGATCTCCGTGTGATTTCTGCGTGGATGTTATATTGCATAATTAAATATTCAATTTCTGATAATGGATCAAAATTTCCCCTTTGGATCAATATCAGAAAACAGTGTTTCTTATTCCAATATGTTGGTGCCCTTGACCAATTCTCATATTTGAATAATAATTAAGAGTTCTGTCCATTTCTTTGATATATACTTTAGTGATAGAATTCTGGTTTGTCACAAGTACTGCACATTTGAGTAAAATAAATGAAAGTCTAATTCAGTAATAAAGATAATAATGATACAAACAACAGCAATAATGATAATAATCATAGCAACACCATTAATAGTCGTAATGATACTACCTGGCTCAACAACCTAAACGAATACGAATTAACTATTTTACATTTTAATATGGTATCCATATTAGAATGTCAATTAAAAATCTGTATTTATATATATATATATATATATATATATATATATATATATATATATATATACACACACAAATATATATATGTATATATATATATATATATATATATATATATGGGGTGTTTGTGTGGGGTGATAAATATATAGTTTTAAGCTATGCTATATTATAGGTAAAATTGATCAGAAATCAGAAATATAGTGTATGTATATAGAAGAGTCAACAATGAAAACTGTTATGGGACCTTACCCATAATAACATAATGGACTATTCCATACGTAATAAATCCTGCGACTCAAGCGGAAGCAGGGAGTTAAGTCTGAAGTCGGGCGACCGGCTGATCGGCTGATCGGTTGAACTCTCTGCCTTCGGGCGGGGAGAAACCCGAACGAGGCTACACCGAAGGGCGGAGTCTCTTTCGGGGACGTAAACCGATCCTGAACCCGTTTATACGGGTTAAAAGGGCATGTTTTTTGGCCGAGATCCCAGTTAAACCGGCCTTGTGCCACATCATGTCCTCGTAGGGGAGGGGTGACTAAATACTGTTCAGTCTGAAGTCTGGAGTGAGATCCGTCAGGAGTCTGTCAGTCAGTCAGAACGAGCGAGTCAGTCAGTCGGGTCAAGAATCGAGTCAGAGGCAGTCCGAAACAGAGTCGCGTTCAGACATTTACTACAAGGCATTGGAATAGTGATACTGGTCGATACTACATTGTTCTCCCTACTAAACCTGATTGTTCGTACTAACACTTTCTACTTGTCTGTATATATTCCTGTTTGTAATATATCAGTGTTATTCCATACCCGTGTTCGAGTTCTTCTTTATTGGCTCTACCTTGGACTATCACCATGGTATAAAGAAACCGAACAAAACAAACAAAGACTGGCGACATTCTGGTTGAACTTTGAAGGTAACTACTCTATGGAACTCTGTGAACACATGTCTAATGTCGACGAAATTATTCGTTCAGCCATCAATGTTGAATATTTTTTATCCATTTCTTAGAACATAATTCCCTCATGATGTCAGTTATTTATATGGTAATAAGCAAAAAAAAAAAAAGAAAGAAAGAATATAAAGCTCAATTTTCAGAACAATAACGTAAATACAACAAATTATGTAAAGGAATTATTCAAAATAGGAAACGACACAATTATTCGTTCAGTATGAAAAATAGAAAAAAATGAAAATTTTTCACAATATTAATAGTCAGAAGCATGGCCTGCCATCTTTATAACTTGCTGCAATCGTTTTCTAATGTGTTTTTATTAGATTTGAACAAGTCTTTTCTGAATTTTGGGCCATCCTTCAATGTTTACATTTCTAATTCCTGAAGGACTTTTTGTGACCGACGAATTATTCGGACTTCCAATTCTTGCCATAGATTTTCAATAGGTTTCAAATCAGGACTTATTGAAGTCCATGGTAGAACTGTAATCTTCTTTTTCTGAAGCCACGCAGTCACTGATGTTGACATATGTTTGGGATATTATCATGCGGGAAAGTAAAACTTCAACCTAGACGAAGATTTTGCGCTGATAGTTGTATATTATTGTTACGGGACCTTACCCATTATAATATAATGGACTATTCCATACGTAATAAATACTGCGCCTCAAGAGGAAGCAGAGAGTTCAGTCTGAAGTCTGGAGTGAAGTCCGTCAGGAGTCTGTCAGTCAGTCTACCTCTCTGTATATATTCCCGTTTGTAATGTATCTGTGTTATTCCATATCCGTATTCGAGTTCTTCTTTATTGGTTCTACCTCGGGCTATCACCGTAGTACAGGGAACCGGACCATAACAATTATAATCCAAATTTTTTTATGTAGTCACCAGATTTCCTTATTCCTCTTATTGAAATTAATTGTGCAGTCCGCCTTTAGTTACAACAGCCCTAAAACATCTTTTAACGTTTCCACTGTGTTCTTCGAGTGGAAAGACTCATCATTCTTGCACCAAATTTGTACACCATTATGTCCAAAACGTTCAATTTTTGTTTCATATCTGTATAGCAGTTTTTCCCAAAAGCAATTTTCTTTGTCCAAGGACATTTTGGAACATTAAACCAAACAACAATGTGACATAGATTCTGAAGAGTGGTGCATTGTGGTCAGTTTCCATACAACTCATTTCTATTTAAATAACGTTGTATTGTGTGTGTACTTACAGTGATACCCATCGTCGCAAAAATGTTGGAGATGTCTTTCAAAGCAACTCTTGGGTTTATATTAAACTTGCCAAACAGTTTCATGCAGTTCTCAGTGACAATTTGGGTTATCTTGCACGCCCAGGCAAAGCCTCTCTATTACCGAAATGTTTAAACTTCTTTATAACGGATTATAACATAGATGTTGGGATAGCTAACCGATGTGAAAAAACAGCTGTAACTATTTCTCGATTTGGGGAAATTAATAATTCTTTGTCTCTAACCTTCTTTCTTTTCCCCATCAAGTTGTTGACGTAATAAAAACAATGATGACAGTTTATGCACAACACGATATACGTTGCTAGAATTATCACAAACACTTTACTGAATAAAAAGTCTAGAAGTCTTCACCGATAAAATAATTATGCAAATTACTTATACTTACACGTATCAATCAATTTAAAACGATATTTTCTAATGTACGAATGATTTTGTCTGTTCGTATTTTGCATAATTCTCCTGTCAAATTTGATGTATTTCACCTATTGTTCTGAAAATTGAATCTTATATTCCTTATTTTGTGCTTATTAAGATATAAAAAAAAACTGGCATCAAACTGGTATGATACGAGTATTGCAACAAAACCTGTTGCCCATATTTTTCCGTCATGCTAAAATAAGTAATTTCACAACCAAGAAATATCCAGCTATTGATGACATCACGCAACATTAAATATTTATTTCGATGCCCACACGAAAACAATGCGCCACTCATATGATGTTCAAATGGGAGTCCAACTCGTATGCAGAAACAAGGGCAAGATTGCTCTAACCCACTCATCGCTGACATTTTACGAACGATTACGCTAGGTGACTGTCTGTAGCGCCTTCCTGGGGCGTGAACATTTAATATATGAGGATAAGCTATGTTATCTGCACTTTCGCCATAACATAGTATTTGGTTTTGTCAAACTGCTTTTTTGCAAATTCAGGATTAAATTCGTCACTATTGTGGTGACGTGATCGATGTTTGAGGTCGTTCGTGCCAGTTTTCTTGTAAACATGGCTGTTCAGCTAACAATGTGCACCATGGCGGTAAAAGAGCCGTGGTTCGCAGAGAACATGCTAACACATCGATGATAGCTCGCTGCTTCGACATTACCATATCACGGACTTGCTGAATCTTCTCGTCAGTGGTGTTGGTTGACGAGCCTCATGCTCCTTATAGATGCGTCACGTTTGTCAGCTCGCTTTTATAGTTCTTGATTCAATCATACGCACTTTAATGGCGTAAGTGCATTGTCGCTGTATTGTGCTAAATTCTTCCGATTAATTTCAGCCCCTGAGGCAGTTTCCGAACAGAAAAATTGCATCAGCGCTTTTTGTTGCTTCTTGGTACACCCTGCTAGCAGGGCGGCCATTTTCTACGCTGTAACAACAGCATGAAACTGGCGCGATCAAGATGTAACATCGATCACGTGACCGCAAGAGTAGCAACTATGAGCACCCATGCGCAGAAAGCAGTGAGACAAGCTAAACAGTATGTTATAACTAAACTGATTTCTTTTCTTTATTTTGACATTGATACGTTTATGCTATGTCCAGATGATTTCATTTTGTGCGTTATAGATGTTTGTTTTTTGTTTCTTTTAGCCCAAGCAAACAAAGTAAAACTATACATGACTCGACACAATTTGTTTATTCATAAAACGTATCTCAATCCACAATGAATCTACAAAAAAATGCCAGTGCATTTATATACAGCGCTTGTTATTGCTTAGAGCAGATGTCCAAATGCTCCAGGATTGTTTTAACAAGCCAGGAGTAATACAAATAATGTAATATTAGATAACTATCAAAAGGAAAAGGAAACTATCCGAAAATGTAGTAATTGGCTTACGTTTCATGACTAGATTTCTTTTATTTTGGATAACGTGACAATTCAACAGAAGTCCAGATGGGATCACATCAGTTTTTCTCTGTTTAATACTTTGTCAATATATCTTGGAATTTAGCTCGAGTGAGTCAACTTCAATTTCAATTGACATTTCCGATGTAAGTGATGTTAGCGATTCGTACTAATCGATATTTGAATTGTTTTCCTTCTTCTTATAACTTTTATTACATTTTCACTTTTTTTATGTCGATCCTAATATCTCAACTTTGTTTTTTGTCCTTATTTGTTTTGGCCTATTAAAAAATTCATTTTGTCCAATTATCCAATTTTTTTTTTTTTTTTTTCCTTTCCTCATATTGTTTTTTCAGTTTATGTTTAATTTACGCGTCATCTTAAAGATGCCATTTTCCCCATTTTCTTTTTTATCTTATTCAGACGATATTTATCTTGTATTCCAAACATTTATTGAATAATATATTAATATACATTATGTCTTTTAGAGTTGAGGCCTTTTCCCTTTAAAATTGATTCTCATATCTGTACATACTTTTAAGAAAGATTTCTTTCTTTGCTTCTCTTACATATAATGTATGTCAACATTACTGCTTAAGCGCATGCGCCAGTATATTCTAATCTTATTCTTGCATGCCTATTTGCGTCTGTTCAAGAATTAACAGAACAGGGGAAAAAGCGGGAACACTGAAAAAAACTAAACATCTGCCATAAAAAAGGGAATTAAGCATTCTTATACAAACATTATTCAGTACAAATAAGAAAAAGTGATGAAAGATTAGACACAAAATAAGAAAAGTGAAAGAAAATAAGAAAAATAGTTAATCCGACATCATTTGCTCTAATTAGAAGACACTTAATTTCATTAACTGTTACAATGCGATTATCATTCGCCATCATAAACATCGCTTAGAAAGGGGCAGAAACTGAACAAACCTGTAAGTTAATGCATCAAGCTACCGGGCATGAATTGTTCTAATTTTATAATTGTAATGATTAGGCATTCGACAGTGGAAATTTTGAAAGCAGAGATAAAAACAAAGTAAAACCGACTTTATCATTAAATGTAGTCGCCTAGAGAGTCCATACTAAAATGATAGCTATATCATTAAGACAGGCATATGCAACCCTTTGCAACCTGTGGGTAGCATGAGGTATGGCCTGTCATAAGGCAGGCTTCACTACTAAGATAATTTTTGTGCTGATTGTGTCTTAATCATTTCCACTACAGAAGTGCGTATTTGATATTTTTTATGGTGTGACTGATGAATGATTTTTCTACAATTAAAATGTTGAAGTCGTTGTAAAATATTAATATAGATGACAATGTGATTACCACATACCGTTTCATGTGATTTATTTTTATTTATTCAATTTAAAATAAAATATATATATATATGTTGTGGTAGGATCCACCTAATTTGCATAGTGGAGTACCGGCCATATAAATATGGTTGGTATCGGGAAGAGAGGGAGGAATCAAGAGATTCAACCAGAGACTCTGCCGACTGCGACTCAGTCAACACATTCTCCAGGAACGGTCTTACCAGGAATATACAAAAGACTATATGTAAATATTGTGTACACTTTCTTGTTTCAATACATTTTGTTCTAAGTACATTTTGTGTTGCATTATTATTCCATGCATTAGTCAAGTTTCAAATATATATATATATATATATATATATATATATATCTCCAGAAAAAAGAACGTTTCCTGTTTCTAAAGAAAAAGGTGTTTACATGTATATGATTATTTTTACATTTATGTGATCATCCTTAGTGAAAATCGCCAGTGGCTTAAAATGATGAATATTTTAACATAGATGAAAGTTTATGTTGGGGTAAACCCTCCTAGAGTAGAGTGAACTCTTCCTCCTCTCATAAATACTAACTGCTAGACTTTTCTAACGGTCAGTCGTGGGCAGCCAAGACACATTGTTCATCTACCGTTCGGGCGAACACTTCTATTACTTATTACTACTCTTGTTTTCTTATTTCAATACACTTGTCAACCTACCTTCGTCTTTCGTGTCTTTCTTTTTGGTTCCTAAACAGACCACAACCATTTATAAAAATTCAAGGAAAATTGTACTTTTTTTATTTATCTGGTTATGTATGAGAGAGAATGTTAGTTAACAAGTGAGAACGAAACGAAACAATACATATGAACAAATGTTACTTTTAATATGAAATCAGGCATACTATTCAAAAAGTCAAACGTGCTGGATGTGATCCCCGGGTCTCTGTTTGCCATAAATGCTTCAGAACATGAGCAAGGGAAAATTTATAGCCAATCTCCTGGCTAGCTATAATGTTTTAGTATGTCAATAACCTACACACCAAATATAGTAATATTTGTTTTTTTTTTTTTGTATAAACGATTCATGAATTACAAATGTTTGGTATGAAAATATATACAGCCTGTTCATAAAGTCCATAAAGGTATACTGTTGATGAAAGCGGTACTGTTAAATGAAATTCTAAAATTTCCAGACCGGTAGAGATGGCCCAAATACCTGGCCACGTTCTTCCCCAGATTTAATTTCCCTGGACTTCTTTATATGGGGTTATTTTAAAGATATCTTATATCGTACAAAAATACGAGAGATCACAGATGGCATTGCCACCATTTGTGAAACTATCGAACATGGCAAGAAATCAAGAATCATCTTGATGTGCTTCGTGAAACTAATGGCGCCCACATAGCGGTGTATTAGTTAAAAAAAAAATTCAATATCGACTCCTCATTTTGTAACAATTTCCACATATCTGTTCATTTGCTTTTGTAATAATGTTTTTAAATTATAAAGAGACTTTGTGGTCACGCTGTATTTTGATGGTTATTTATAATAATAATCTGTTAGTGTTATTACCTTTTTTTTTTGTTTCAGAGAATGCGTTAGAAAAGAGTATTTGAAATCTCAGTCCTCCTCAGCTACACTGAGCAATCGTTACCTCTGTGTATATGTGATATAATGGAAGATGTATGCACCTGAGTTCCCCCGTCACTGGAATATGATTGGCTGGTGTCCGTCATAAATACAGACGGACGTGTAGGTACGACAGAGTTTAAGTCTATGACGACGCCCATTAGACTACATCGTTGACTTTTCTATTAGTCTACACCTATTACCTGCAACTACGGCGAATACCGGTCGATTACTGCTACCGTGTATTACTTGGTTACAGTAGCCAAAACCACTTAGCTATTTAGATGAAATATATCCCTTTCCGGGACATATCAATATGGTAACTCTGGCACATGGATACCGATCTATGTTGAAATGGAAATTGATTGTGCTGTATGTTTTATTAGTAGAACGGCGTTGTGGACTTTAAGCAAAGTGTTCGGAAGACCGTGAAACTGATGTAATACAAGATTCACCTATATATCTATCTCCACATCGAAGGCTAATAAGCTAAACGCAGATGAATGCGAACTCTATCAAAAAATCAATCTAATGAGCCGTATAAATAAACATATTAGGATGCTAACATAGAATTTGTAGGAGAATTATACCGAAAATACGATTTCTCTTTTTTTTTTCTTTTTGCTTTTGACCAAACAATGTTATACAGCCTTTCAGAATGCTTAGGGGAGGAATATTGAAAAAAAAAAGAAGTTATATACTAATGGTTCCTAGATAAAAAAAAGCATTTGTTAAGTTGTAACACCAGGTCATTTTTTGTCCAGCTGATCTAAGCCCAAGAGCCACTCGAGGTTTAAGTTTACAATGTAAGTGGTAACCATCAGAGCTTATGTTGGGATGACTGTGTTTAACCCCAGAATCGGACTGGTTAAGATTGTAGTGATCAAAGAACCACCTGCTTGTCAGTCGGTTCCACAAAGTATCGATTCGTGGGAGGAACCCGTTCTAGTGGAACTTACATATCACCCATGCTGTACGAAGGGTGGTTTTCTATAATGAAGCTTGGTTTGCTGGTTCTTAGACGGGAAGGTTAGACTGATAGAACTACGGAATGTAGTTTAGCATAACAATTTCCATTGAAATAAGAATGCAGCAGCGAGGGACTCGCAACCTTTCATCTGTGGAAAAAGGGATTGTAGGGTGTAAAATAATTAGTAAAAAAAAAGGCTGCGTAGACGCTTTTGGACTACCAAGACTAGGAAGTGAATTCTGGCTACGGACTGTCCATATATAGAAGAAAGACTCTATTTTTATGTGATCTGTCTCTTGCAAATGGGAGGATAACAAGAGACAGGTACTTACTTACTGATACTTTCCCTAGTATAGCGACTGATCGTATGCAGGAGTTAGTATATATATATATATATATATATATATATATATATATATATATATGTGTGTGTGTGTGTGTGTGTCTGTGTGTGTGTGTAAAATCTTATGAAGAAATATAATTACGTGTTTTAACATATGTTGTAATTGTACTTTCAACAATTTCAATTTTGATATTTTAAAACGTGTCTCTTATAAAGAATAATAGAACATTCTTGTTATACTTATAATTGATTTTTATTCATTTGTAGCCGTATATTTTCATGTAAAGGTCTTCCATAATTTGAAGATTTTTTTTTTGTTTTCATGGTGGTGGAGTATTTTTGTTTAATATTTCTCTAAGTCGTTAATATGGACATGAGTGTTCCTTTAAATTTTGGGAGATTGAACTATAATCATCCACATGTAATGTAAGTCTTCTTGACTGACAGGTAGTCGTCAAACCAACATATATAGTTTTGTCAGGGCTACAATCTCACAAAGGACATTCAAATTGATATACTATGTTTTTTTTTTTTTTTTTTTTTTTTTTCTTGCAAAACACTTGGTGACGGAGAAGAGTCATTGCAGAAGATTAAGTTTAGTGTAATATATAATTAGTATTATCAGTGGGATCAAAGGCGGATATATTAGTTCTTATGAGATTTTTTAGTAATTTTCATGCTGATTTTTGTTCGAATGTATTTGATTATATATATATATATATCTGTGTGTGTGTGTGTGTGTGCGTGCATGTGTATTGATGCACTAAGCCATAATAAAATCAATTATGAGTACTGAAGACGTTTTAAAATGTGGACAATAGATACAATAGTTTAAAATACCATAGTTTGCACTAATATGTTTAATACTTATTTCTTAAAACCCTCGACATGCTATACTTAGATCTCTTGAAGCGATGACAAGTGATCACGTACTCACTCAGCGTTCTTCAGTTCACAAATAAAAATAAAAAAAAACTTTCAGATCAACACCAATTTTGTCTTTGAAAATGATGAAAACTACAATATTTATCTGCAAAAATAAACAACACCCTGAAGATGACACTGCACTATGTTGAAAGTACTCGGCATAAAATAATATGTATTAAGAGGGCGATTTTCTCTCTTCTTATGATAATGACACGGAAAGGCTTTCAAAAAAAAGTAACAAATCTTGTCTAAATCATTCAATGTAACATGTATCAAAATATATATATATATATATATATATATATATATATATATATATATGTGTGTGTGTGTGTGTGTGTGTGCCCGTGTGTGTGTTCATGTGTGCTCGTGTCTGTGTGAGGCAAGTAATGTTTCAATATAACATCGACAGAATTAAAGAAATAAACGTTATAATTTAAAAAGAACATTATGTTTCGCATTCGTCTCTCCCCTGAAAATTTCAAAAATAAGGAATTGTTTTCTATCACTTGTTCTAGTGAATGAATACCATAACTAATCAAAATGTTAACGTGCAATCCAAGTTTGCGACAATCATTGTATTAAAATGGAAATGAAATATGTTAAAGCCATTGCTGTAAAATGCAAATCAGAATCGATTACTATCAACATAGTATAGCGCATTCCATATACGTTTTTTTTTTTATCGTAGAAGCAAAACTCAATGCATATAGATTAAAATATTGATGTGAAAATGCAAATCCATTTGGATATAATCAATGCGATATAGATTAGACATTCGCTTGAAAGAATATTCCGCATAGTTTAAAATTCAGTCTGTATTTATTAAAATCATTCTGCTCAAAAGCGATTCTGAGTCGTTATAATCAATGGAAACCAAATATTTGTAATATTTCTGTTAAAATGAAAAAAAATATATTATTATTGAGTTAAAATTGAATGTAGATATATATTAAAATCATTCTGTGAAAATACAATTCAATATGGATTTCTCCGAAATAGGAATGCATATATATTACAATCTTGGTGCTAAAATAAAATCCGAATATGTCACAATTCTGGTATTAAAATTTAGCCCACAGATTTCACAATCACCGTATTAAAATGTACATCAAATATTTCTACAATCAGTACGTGAAAATGGAAAACGAATACGTTATAATAATGTTAAAATGCAAACCGCATATATAAAAATGTGTGTGTTATCCAAATATGTTATTTTTATTTTGTAAAATGTTATTTTTATCTTGTGTAAATATCTTAGGATTAAATCCGAATATGCCCCAGTTATTGCCCTAAAATTCAATGAAAAAAAAAAACAAAAAACATTGTGATAAAATGCAATACTAAAATTTAGCAATCATTGCGTTAAAAGGCACAGCTATAGTATTACAACTATTTTGCTATAATGTAAACCAAACCTGTTGTAATCATTCTGTTAAAATGCAATCCATATATTTGAAAAACACTGTGAGATGCCAAAAGAACATGCAAACATATTTTAGGTGTTGTATAAAATGGAATGCAACCATATTACAATGAAATTCGAATATGTGACAATACGTGTGCTACGAGCCAATATATATTAAATGTGTCAGGACATTGATGAAATGCAATCAAAATATGCTATAATCATTATTTAAAATGCATGCAAAATACCTTTTAATTATTTTGATGAAATGCAATTAGCATATTTTGAAAATTTTGTCTTGAAATAAAATACGAATATGTTGCAATAACTTAGTTAACATAATGTTTAAATGTCATCCGAATATGTTTTAACCTTTGTGGCAAAAAGGTATTCAGACATAGTAATATTTTCGTATTAAAATGGAATCACACTATGTTAAAACTATAGAGTTAATATGTAATCCAAATATCTTACAGTCATTTTGCTAACATACATACCCGCTAAAATATTAAAATTTAAATGATGCAACCAAATTATGTTAAAAGCATTGTAATAAAATACAATACAAATATGTTACAATTAAACAACTTGTTAAATGCAATCGAAATAGAATAATATTGTTGTATTTAAATGTAGTCTAAATATTTTTGAATTATTGTGAGAAAAATCAAAACCAATAGATTGCAATATGAAAAACGCACTACACATCTGTATTAAAAGTTTAATCAATGTTCAGAATGGAAAAAAAAAACAAACAAAAATACTCCGGTTTTATTTCTATATAAAGTATTGCTTGGACAGGAAATTCTTTACATTCGTACTAATGATGGATAAATCTAAATATGGTATGGTTAAATAAGAGTTGCTCTAATTATTGCATTCAATATAATTAACAGCCAGTCGGGAAGTTGTGACTGTCATCAATATCAGAAAAAAAAAGTATATCAATAAATCACACTAATAGAAGATGATTTTTCAGGTTTATGAAAAATGACAGAAACTTGATGATGTAAATGGAAATAGTACAAAGATGACGGTACCACAATTATATATATATATATATATAGTGTAACCCGGATATAAGAGAGCTGTCGAGACCGGAGAAATCTCTTATATCCGGGTTTCTCTTATATCCGGGTTTGGTTTATTTTGTTTAGGTAAGTATGGGAACACTTTGGGACCAGAGAAAAATATCTCTTATATCCGGGTTTCTCTTATATCCGGGTTACACTATATATATATATATATATATATATATATATATATATATATATATATTATAAATTAATTGATTTAAAATATGTTTTTTCGCTACACAGTTCTAACCATGTTTTACAAATGGAAGCTAATATCTTGCTGTTCTTTTTTTTTTTATACATAAATATATATATATATATATATATATATATATATATATATATATATATATATATATATGTGTGTGTGTGTGTGTGTGTGTGTGTGTGTGTATGTATGTATGTATATGCATGAGGTAGAGTAGTGGATAGCGGCACGGATTGCGGAGTTCAATTCCTGTCGAATTCATTACCTTCATTTACGTGCTAATACCTTTGGGTAAGGTATTAATCCTATTCTTCTCCCTTTAGCTATGGGTAAATAGCAGGATAGACAGGGTTCTATAGCCGTGGATGGCAACTGGTCTCAGAGAAGGACAGCTCTGCAGAGATTTGTTTGTGAGTCTTGCAGCACGTAGTTCACCAGATCTCTGTATTCGGCCCTTCAAAATGTGAGCTTGGTTCTGCTCAAAGTCTTCATCACTATAATCAAATCATATGTGCTGCTTGACCCTCATACGTCGAATACACGCGTGTGAGTGTTTGTGTGTGTGTGTAAATATATGTGTAAAAATATATATGTATGTGTGTGTTTGTGTGTGTGTGTGTGTGTGTGTGTTTGGGTGTATTAGTATGTGTTGGCATGCATGGATATTTCCGTGTATATGCGACCCTATTGGTACTTTCTAATGGATATAGCGTTTCATTTTGAATGTATGTACATAATGGTTAAAGACATACTGGTGGAAAATGTTAATCAAATCACAAGGCATAATATAAATGCGAGGAGAAATAGAGAATCTACGGAGTTTTGAAGAGGAAAATTAAGAGCCTTTCATCGTAGAGAGGCAGCTGTTGTTGATAAGTGAGATTGTTCAATATTCTTTGTCTTTCGGGGAAAAAGTCACTTTATATTAAATATAGTCGATAGCATCTGTTTGGACTGTAAGAATGATTTCTTTTTCAGACACAGTTTCTCTGACTATGAGCTTTATGCAGAAGAAAATTGGTGGAACATTCATTTCAAATTCAGTCAAAGAGAACAGGTATGACATGATATTAAAGACAAGAACTTGATCACAGCAAAATTAAAGAAGATCTCTAAGAGAATCAAATTAATTTCTTTAATGCTTCTAAGTAAGGTAAATAAGTTTGTCTACCATCCGGTTCACAATCTTACTTGATTCTTCGAACAAGAGAATAGGTTTATCCCTTGTTTCCTGCTTAGAATTGGATTCTCAGTCCCTTCTAAAGCCTTTTCTTTTTCTTATACACCTAGTAGCTTCTTGTGCCTTAGTTGTATTATCTCCTAGTTTAGGGGAAATTAAATTTTATAAACTGGACGACAGAGTCACTGCATCACTACCCTTAGAGTTGCTACCATTTTCTCTGTGGTTTGCTTTCACGAGGTGGATCTCTGACTCACAGGTCAAGACAGTATTAAATATAGAATTTTTCTTCTTCCTGATTGGCTGCCAAATAAGCAATCAACCGCTATCAAATCCGTAGCTGATGGCGGGTTAGATTAAATGGATTCAAATATTCCTAAAGGAATTAATACGAAGGTAAATAAAACGACCTGAACAGAATTTTGAATTGCCCATACCAAGGACTACTTCGCTACACGCTCTTATACAATGCAATAAAAACGATTTACTGTATTTTATACTTGATTAATAATACCCAAACCCAGAACCCACCTTTTCCAGCAACATATAAGTATAATTTAATTGAAATAATGAGATAGTCGTTTCCACACAGGAAAACTTTGACAGTCTTTGATCAAATAGTCTTAATGTCAGCTGGATTTTGGAAGTTTTTGTCTTAAAGCACCAGTGCAGAAATAAAGGCTTCACAAGTGCAGATAATTTTTATTGCCTTTTTCATATAGATAGGAGTAATCTCGCATAATGTAACGTGGGAAAATTGTAATTCTATAAATATTTTCCTTCTAGTTATAATTTAGTTTTTGCTGTTATTTGAAAATTTCAAGTAAACTGGGTTTTGTTTTCCTGTCTGAATTTCTTTGATGAGTAGTTATTATTTGGCCGGCAGCAATAGCCCACTGGATGAAAACGATATATATATATATATATATATATATATATATATATATATATATATATGTGTGTGTGTGTGTGTGTGTGTGTGAAAATATATAGAAAATAGGAAAGAACTCGTTAGGTAAATAATCTAAAGTCCTTTAGTATTTTTGTTATTATTCTTAAAAAAGTAGAGCATGAATATAATTATTTATTTAAAAATAATTTATTTTTATAATTTATTTAAAATTTAACTATGATTCCAACACGCTACATAAGAGTTCTCATGTTTCAAAACAAGAGTCGAAAACTTCAATATAATTATTAGAATTAAATTGAATTCAAATAATTATATTGAAATTTTTAAATAAACTTTGTTTTAAACATGAGAACTCTTTTTAAGGTAATTTAAATAAATAATTTTAAATATTTATATATATATATATATATATATATATATATATATATATATATATATATACAAATACTTAGAGGTACAAAATTTATATAAAGTTTTAAAAACTAGGAATTTATTAGCTTTAATTTTATTAGTCTCTAAGGCCCTTTCAACCAACATCTCAACAGAAGACAATCGTTGGATAATTAATTCACGAAAAGAACAGTAACGAAAATAAAGAGCAAAAAAAAAGAGGAAACACGCTAAAATAACATACAAGTGTATATACTTATAACGAGGGGAGGGGAAATAACGTGTAAATAATTAGCGAGGAAAGTCCCTTAATCTGTTGGGGGATATTTTCTTTTAACTGTCCCTCGCCATTACTCTATTACTACTGATCCATACGCCAATTTATTTGAAGTGTTTATCATTTACTAAATCCACAGAGTCATAAAATAAGAATAAATGCCTGACTGGTGCAAAAATAATTTCTGTAGATTTATCCTCCACAAGTATAATTATATAGTATGTAGAAATACGTCCGTTCTAATTATTCATTTGAAATCATATAATACCAATGTACAATCCAAGAAGTAATCAATAATTTTTTGTCACATTTGTTGGGAAAAAACTGGAAATCAACTTCCACTTATTAAGAGACTTTGTAGATGATACTTATATATTTAAATGCTTTCATTCAGTTTTATTCTCGAACATACAAATTCATTCTTTGTTTCTTTAAGCAGACATGGTATAGTTTGAAGGTAGTTAAGCAGTGCTCATCCAAGAACCGTTTATATATATATATATATATATATATATATATATATATATATATATATATATATATATATATATATGTATGTGGTAACGCATTAGCACATACATTAACGTGAAACATGTATATAGCACATACATTAACGTGAGTGATGTGTGTACGCGTATATATATATATATATATATATATATATATATATATATATATATATATATATATATGATGTGTGTATGTGCTAACTCATTAGCGCGTACACTAACATGTGTGATGTGTATATAGCACATACATAAATGTGTGTGATATGTACATATGTGCATATATATATATATAGAGAGAGAGAGAGAGAGAGAGAGAGATGTGTGTGTGTAATTATAACGCATTAGCGCATACACTAACATATAAGATTTGTATATAGCACATACATTAACGTACGTGTTGTGTTCTATGTGTATATATATATATATATATATATATATATATATATATATATATATAACATCAAATACACACACACTCAAACACATACACACACATACACTCACACATTTATATATATTATATATATATATATATATATATATATATATATATATATATATATATATATATATACGAAATGTATTGTAGAATAGGTCGGAAAATTGCCGTACCAAAGACATATATATAAAAGAAATGCTCAAGGCAACGTTCAGAAAATTCAACTTGCACAGCAGATTAATACTATAAAAAGATGAAAATGTTTTAGCTTCTGCAAACTCCGGTTTTAACTGTGAGGTCGCGTCTGGTATCAAGGCAATTTATATTCTTCAACGCACGCCAATTTTCGTTTGAACCACAGTAGATTACCGGAAGTCAAGAAGCGAAAATGTGTGGAAAAAAGTCTTTATTCACATTCAACAGGGGTCGCAGAGACCGAGGATGCACTTGTTAATATGTCGGCATTTCGACATTATCTCCAATCGTTTATTTAACAAATTTACACGATCTCGATACGTTACAATCGACAATTTCTTCTTCTGGCATAATTTACTGCTACTGCTGCAAGCCATACCAGATTTGAACCTTCTCAATATACTCTACTGTATTCGTGGACTGTTAGTGTTTTTTTTTCTTTTAACGTCCAAACATAGTCCGCCAGATTTGTACAATGAATTTGAATAAGGAATATTTTTAACACACCTCCTCCTCTTCTTCGGTCCCGGGAAACTAATGTGTTGAAAAAAAATGGGTTGTGTTGTAGAATAAAATTTGCTTTACAACTTGACGAGACCTCACGATTGAAACCTGGTTATTATAGTAAGAAAAGTATTTTCTTTTCTTTTTTATAGGGAATTAGTCCTTTTCAAAATATAGACGGAGAAGATGGAAGTCAGATCGCTATGATCAAAATGAGATGAGATGAACATCAAATTGAGCAAGAAAACACAAATCATATTTGTTGCGACAATTCAACTGTAATATCAATATATATAAAGGGTCTTACAATAACTTGGGCCAATTTTAAATGTGAATTAAGTTTAAGCATTTCATGATTTTTCTTTTTCTTTCAGATTTAACAACTTATACCTTTGGAAATTTCAACCATGGAAAGATGAACAATCAAACAACTTGTTAAACTTATCGAAACCTTTTACGAAAAATGGACGTTCAAACAGAAATGTATTTAGCGTACTTCGCGATCATTTCGTCAACATAATCGATCTACCGAGAGTACAATTGAAAACTATTTAACATTCTTGTAGAAAGATTCAATTCCTGTGCGCGATATCCATTGAAGGTATCTGGATTTTCGGCCACATACTCGTGTACTGATGCACTGTTTTCAGCTGAACGCTGTAAACGACCACGCAGT
>CAHIKZ030002156.1:122500-250000 GCA_903632075.3 Acanthosepion pharaonis
TATGATTGAATGTGATGTTGAAGCCAACAAATTTCGTTTGATTAAAAAAAAACAAGCATAAATACATTATTTAAGATGTCAACAAAATTGAGCCTAACGTATCTAGATACACTTACGATGTTTCATTTTCAATATGCTCAACCTAAGAGAGTCATAAATGTGGCTTCAATTTGATAATTTTGTAGGGATGTAAAGGAAGTTTATCCTATGGTTCAATCGAAGTCACGACGCTCACATGACACCAGGTGAGCGACGACTATTTATAGAATGTCGAATGACAGTTGCAATTGAGCCCGTCGAGAAGACGGACGTCCCAAGCATACAGCGGTAGGGAATACAGATAAAAGTACATGGTCTAACCTGGGATATACTGGACACCACCATTTCCCCTTTGGAAAATATTAACAGTAAGATACACCCTCTTTCCGCTCCTTTCACAACGCTTGTTTGAGCAGTCAGTTATGTGACATGCGTTATACTCGGTTAGGTGAGCATGTATCTTTCGATACATAACTGACGAAGCAGCTTTTGTCCCGCAGTAGGCCGCCATTTCTTTCGGCGGTAGACCAGTCGTCATCCAAGGCTACAGAACCCAGTCTGTCCCGCTATTTAACCATAGTTGAGGGGAGAAGAAGAGCATTCATACTTGTCCCAGGGGTATCAGCAAGTGAATGTAATGAATTCAACTGGAATTTGAACTCGGCTCTCCGATTCCTCAATCCAAACCGCTATCCATTACTCACCGTGCTTGTTGTATACATAAGTAATATTGTCTGTGTGTGAGACAAATTATTGATAAGTATGAATATATCAGTATAAAAAAGTCTCTTTGAGAGACATGCATAGTTTTCATTCGTTTATACGTTCTGTCCTGTATGCGTCGGCTTTATCTTGTATCTAATAATTTAATTACTTCTTTGCTGATCGCTTCATTATTGTTATGGCTTGATGACTAAATTCGCTGCCAACGTGCAGTTTCAGGAATAGAATCTACCATTTTCATCAAAACCTGCTCCCGCCATCCATTCGTTTCCGTCGTTTTGCTTTGCAAGAGTTGGTTGGAGGTGAAGAATTATCAGAGAAGAAGAGAGTACCAATGCCGTGAATATGTCTATGGTGGAACGCAACGTACCAGGAAGTGACCCACAGACTTGATTTAATGACCTTCCTCTGCATCGCATATGGGATGAGACAAGCAGAACCCAGTTATGAAATAGTAACCGGCTGCTGCTGAATGTTATATTTTCGAGTGGTGCCTTCTGTAGTTTGTTCTTCATGCGTAACCTTGTTCATCCACTGGCTCAACCATTACGATCTTTTGTAATCATCATCCAATTCTTCTACCGTTGTAGTCTTTGGTATTGGTCGCATTTAGTTTGTGTCGTCTTCTTCGGCCTTGCTGCCAAGGGTGCCTCGATCAGGAGTTTAGAACTGCCGACAGCTTTGTTCTCAGTTTCATTATACCATCCAAGTCCCTCCACCATGACAAGGAGTTACATCAAAGGTACACACATAGAAACATACAAACATAAACACACATATATATATTACAATCAATGTAGGTGTAAAAAGTTCATCATCACATGTACCACTTATTATTATTATTATTATTAATTTAGAAACCAAACTATAAAGATGAAAATAATAAAATTATAACAATTTCCAAATATATATAAGAACGTTGTTAAAAACTTTTAAAACATAAATAATAGAGAAGGAAATTAAATATTCTGAACGAATAGTAAAAAAAAAATGGAAAACTTCCGACTCCAAAACGCTTTTCGTACAAATTTGAAAATGCTTCCTCGTCAATAAAAATATTAAGTTACTACAAATAATAAATAAGAAAGGGATAAGGAATAAAAATTATTGGCAAATGTTGCTTAAAAATTGTTTGGATAATTAATGATAGGGAAATAAATCGACGATACTGAATCAATAGTCAAAGATAGACAATACAAACATTACGACTGGAAATGCTTTTCCTACAATTTCGAAATTTACGTCCTCTTTCCTAAAAAAAGACAAATAATATAAATGGAATAGAATTATCCATGCCAATGTATGTGTAGTTTAAATATACAATGTTAAATGTTCTTAATATAAACATTTTTAATAATAAACATTCTTAATAAAGTAAAAGTGCTAAAACACTTAAAAAATTAAAACAAGCTCCCATTGAATTATCTTCAAAAAATAAACAATTAAAGATTTTAATAATTAAAGATTACAAATGATTTATATGATAAAAATCATAATAAAAAAAGAAACAGAAAAATATAGCAATAAACCAAATAATGCCTATAATGAGGAAATGAAATCAGAAATATTGTTTCCTAGAATCCACCCCATTAATAAGTTTTCTTTTTTACAACAATGTTCACCCTGTAAATGGTTCTAGAACCAGCCGAGGTTACAGAACAAAAGGTAAGATAGGATATATGCGGAAGATAAGGTTAAATCTTGACTTGAACAGGTTAAGTTTGTAGTGATCGCGGAAGAATCTTCTTGGCAGACGGTTCCATAAGTTAGTGTTTCATGGGAAGAAGCTGTTCAAGAGGAACTTATATTTCACTATTAAAATACGAATGAAATGAAGTGGTTTCACTATAATGTGTATGATATGGCGCGTCCTGGCAGTGAAGGTTAGAATTCTAGTAAAATATATTTCTTTCGATTAATAAACAGATTTAAATGACTGAAAATAAGATATCTGGTAATATTTACACGTCGAGAGAGACTCGGTATTAATAGGTCCCAAGTTATATGTACAACATTGCATGGTTATATTAAATTGCGTAAATTCTCCTGCCTCGCGGGCGAAGTTAATAGGGCTTTTTTTCTTAGCACGAGTGGTCACGCGAGAATGAGACCACTATTGCGAATGCTTGTATAAAAGCAGGGGAACATTACTACAAACATCATTCTCTTGTTTAATACGTAGTGAATGTTTTAGTTAAATTTACCTAAATAGAGTGTGCCAGGTCCCACCACAATCACAAAATAGTAAGAAATTAGGACAAACATGTGTTCGTTCTCGCAGGAAAATCTCGCTTAAAAAAGGACGGTTTTTGTAATGATAGTGGGACAGATAATGTAATAGTCGTATTAGCTGCAACACTCAAATTTCCATATATATATATATATATATATATATATATATATATATATATATATATATATATATATATTACGATAAACGTGCAATCAATTTACAAATATATTAATTATTCACACAAAAACTAATGCAAAGGTTAATGATTTAAATGGCGAGACATCCATCATCGCAAACAATTCAAATAATATACAAAACCTCCGTATCCGTTATGAATGAAATGATCCTTGTTTATATAAATTTCTGCCGTATTAGTTCTTATTTTTACTACAAGCTTTCGTCTGTTCCTACAGACATCTTCAGGTATAGAATAGATGTTGTTCTTGTTTTTTCTCTTAGTAATAAGAGGACAACGAAAATATATGTATTGTTGTATCCGAAAATGCTATTGAAAACGAGTTATTGTTTTTGAACGCGCAAAAGCAACGCTGAGTTTGATTTTAAATTTTTAAAGGTTGTGCGTTCATATAAAATATGGTGACGAAAAAATTTTTTACTGGTAAATTTTTCTGTCAAAGTGGCATGAACTATGTTGTTCAATAATTACAGTAATGTCGCACTTATTATCTAAAAGGAGGTTTTTGTATATTATTTGAATTGTTTGCGATGATGGATGTCTCGCCATTTAAATCATTAACCTTTGCATTAGTTTTTGTGTGAATAATTCATATATATATATATATATATATATATATATATATATATATATATATATATATATATATATATATATATATATATATACTCTCCGTCGATATTCGACGTATAGGGTGAAGCAGATCAGTTTCAGGAAACCGACAACGGAACATGAGATTTGATTACTTGAGGAGGCACGGTAAAGTAGCGGCTTGGATTGAGGAATCACAGAGCCGAATTCGAATTCAGTCGAATCCATTACATTCACTTACGTGCTAATTTATATTTTGGGAAAGGTATGCATCCTCTTCTTCTCCCTCCAGCTATGGGTAAAATAGCAGGACAGACTGTGTTCTATAGCCTTGGATGGCAACTGGTCTAGGAGAAGGAAAACTCTGAATTGAAAAACTGCGGAATGTCTCTGTATTCGTCCCTTCAATAAGTGTGGATGGTCCTTGCCCGAAGCCTTCACCACTATAATATATAGGCTGTAAGCATATTGTCATGCATATCGGAGATCAATGTGCTTTTTTTTTTGTTGCTCATTTGTACTTTCAGTTCTCCTTGTTAATTTCAAATATCTTTTCGCCAAGATTGTTTAAAGACTACAAATATTTGAATTTTCAATTAAACCTTTTAATTTTATGAAAAGCTCAGCCAGAATGAAATTCAGTTTTCATAAAATTTTACATGAAATATTCATAACTGTTTGTTTGGGCAAAACTCAATTTTTTTTTTCCCTTTTGATTAAATTACTTGTCAGATGTCTGGCCGCAACTGACATCAATAAAGACAAGCAAACAGTACTGATAAATTTATCAACAAAATAGTATAAAACCTTAATGAATATTTTGACAAATTATGCGGTAGCTCCAAAGATCACTTCCTGTTCTGTATATAATCTTTCTCGCTGATTGTATAGCTCTCTGACTTTTCTTTATTTATATATGATCTGAATTATGCCCAGTAATAAGAATGTCTGAAACAAAATTAATGTCATTCAGGAAACGTTCTGGGAGAGGTTCAGCTGTCATATGTACAGGGTTTATCTCAGATGGTTCCAGAATAGACTCTTTACCGTAGGAAAGGTTAGTTAGCTTGATACCAGCTCCAGAACAGACATTATCCATAGTTCAGATTAATAAGTTGATCTCTCCATAGGTGGTCAACCAAGCCTGTTTTTTTTCCACTTCCCCTTAGGCGTCCACATATGGAGAGAGAAGGGAGATCACCACCCTCTGTTGGATCAGGTTGAGATCATAGACAAGGAACAACATTGAAAAATTTGTAAACTTAATCAGCACATATGCTAAGCCACAAAAATCTCCTGAGCCGACCAAGCATAGAAATGAATACAATATAGGAACCAGTAATAAGGAGTGCCAAAGAAAAACCAATAATAAAAACAAAAGATGCAATATGAGCTCTGGTAAAAACATGTGATGATAACAGCAAAAATTGCAATATGAGCACTGGTAAAAATGTTTGCTGAGACATTTGGTTTATAATACCCAGAAATCCATACAGAGATGTCCACAGGACACAATGGATAAAGGCGTTGGTTAGATCCAGTGACAGGACCCAAAGAGTGTGAGTTCAATACCCGATTAAGGCAGTGGAGAACATTCAGAGGGAAATTAACAGGAGATAACTGATAATTGACATGTATTAAAACATGGCAAGTGGAACTAGAAGAGTCTACCCCAGTGAGCGAAATAAAGGTTCAGCTCGACATTCCAACCACCTGAAGAAGGCCGGAGCGTACAACGGCCGAAAGGTTATGATAAATATGGTGACAAAGATGAGGATAGTCCGAATAATGTAATTAATTTTCATAATACCTCATCATAAGACAAAACAAATTCTATCCCGTAACGACCGATTCTTAAATTTCAACACGACCACGTGGCGTATCTCACACGCGCAACTCTCTCTCTGTCTCTCTATCTATCTCTCTCTCTTTCTTCTCTGTGTCTGTTGAACACGTCAAAGCGTTATGAACTAGAAACACCAATGTCCAACCAAAACCGCTATTATTTTTCACTATCTCTCTCTATCACACAGACACGCACGCGCATATTCAACTTACACACGTATCGCTGATTCTTTAACTATTTTCTCTCATTTGTCTATCAGTTTGTACACCGAAGTAATATTTTAATTTTGTGAGTTCTGTTGTTCGTTATAGAAAATACATGTTTTTAGGATTGTATTTCCGCTTTCTTATAAAGGCTTCGCATTTCTTTAACACTCATTAATGACTTGAAACTTAGTGGCATTATCGCCTTGCTTGGAGTGAAATGAAAATGTATAAAAAATACTTCATGTGATGAATTCATTACGTTGGAATTTTGAATTAATTTTCTTTATAAATGTTTGCTTCATTTCTTTCGAAAATATACCGCCGCTATCATTATCTTCTGTTATCGACAAATTGGACGACCCCACGGAATTTAAGTCTTCAAGCCAACAACGTTCACTACAAAATGTTAACAACCGATGGGATATGAACACGTCAAGGCGTGTTATGAACAAGAAACACCAAACTCCAACCAAAACCGCTGTTATTTTTCACTGTCTCAGCAATGTTTATTTACAAATTGTATGTGAATGGAGGTAAATGCGAGATTTTTATACCTACCTTTTATCAAGATTCATGATTTCCCATTTTAAAGTCTAAATATTAAAATAAATATTTTTATTCAAATATTTATAAAAATCACAAATTATCAAAATATATAAAAAAGCAGTGACGATCTCAATCTATTCAGTGAATTTATGAAACGAGAACAAATTAAATATATATATGGAAATGTGTATATATATATATATATATATATATATATATATATATATATATATATATATATATATGGTAATGTCTCTATCTAAATTAACTTGATAACAGGTATTTTTATAAATTTACTCGACTACCCGCGACCCACTGGGTCACTGACGGTTTAAGTTATAAAGCAAATTTTAATTTAAAAATTTGTCAATTTGAAGAAAGTACATACATGCTGTATAAAAAATTCATATTTTTAAATCTTAAAATTAAAATGTTTTAAAATCATAATAATTAAAAATATTTGTTTTAATATTTAAAATATTGTTTGTTTGAAGAAATCTGAAATATAAATAATTATTCTACAAACAGCCGGATGAAACAGCAGAGCGGGATCTCTTTGTGTTTGTCTTTTATTTTAGAATATTTAAAAATGTCTGTTTGAAGAAAGTTAAATAAAACTATTGATTATAAAAACAACGCGTATTTTTAAATCTTATTCACTTAAAATATTTTTAAATCAGATTAAATTTTTCTAAATATTTAAAATAGTGCTAGTTTAAAGAAAGCTGAAATATAAATAATTATTCTACAAGCAACTGGACCAAACAGCAGAGCGGGATCTCTTTGTGTCTGTCTTTTACTTAAAATATTTTAATTAAGAAATTGTCTGTTTGAAGAAATAAAAATAAAAATTGTTATTGCATAAACGACTTGCAATTTTAAATTTTATTCATTTAAATCAGATTAACCTAAATCATTATTCGCCTGACGGACGCACCGCACAAACACGCACGCAAATACAGAAAGGTGGAAAGAGAGAAGTGGAAATAGAGAAGTGGAAAGAGAGAGATGGAAAGAGAGAAGTGGAAAGAGAGAGAAGTGGAAAGAGAGAGAAGTGGAAAGAGAGAGGTGGAAAGAGAGAAACAAAGAAACAAATCATTATGCGCTGCCTGGAGGACACACCCACGAATGACAGTCTTTTAGTATTATATAGATGAAGAAAAAATATTTTCTTATTTATTTCTTTATAAAATAGTAAATAATAAATAGTTCAGTATAGCTGGTTTCTATATTTTTATAACCTTGTACATATAAACTTAATTTGGCAAATACGTAATCTACTAACTAAATAGTTTATAACAACATTGTTGTCAATTCTCAAGAATAAAGATAATGTATGCATCTCTTTTCATATGTTTCAGTTTTATTATAATTCTAATCATCGTTTTTTTTTAAACAATATCCATCATTTACAGTAATAGTGGTGTCAAGGCAATAACAGTTCTTCTTCCACACCGTTTCTTTACGGGCACGAAGTTTAAACAATGCCGAGTTATCAATAAATTCAACACGTGTGTAAAAAATAAAAAGAGTGTTATTAACTTTCTTAATACTGTTTCAATCACTGTTACTCTTACCAAGCTCTTTCTTCACCTGTCTACTAGCATTGGTCACCTGTAGACGTATAATTCAGACACACCTAATACCCTCCGTCTCCGATCGTCAATGTCGAACTGAAGAGAATTAATGGAAGTTGAAAAAAAAAATCTCTTCGCGATTATAGCAAGCACCCTGGAAAATAAAAAAAAATCCGTACTTCAAAACAAGTAAGAATTTATCTACTACTGCAAATTAAAAACAGACTGAGACACATATACACTCAAAACTGTCGGCATGAAACGAGTCGAAGTAATATAGTGAGTGTCCCTAAACTTTGAACACATAGGCAAAAATGCATATTTTCAAGCGATGAAATTTTCAACAGTATTTTATTGGAATGGAATACTAACAGATTGCATTTTTAATATAATTTCCATCATTTAGATACAAAGGCATATGCGCTTTGTATGATTCACGTGGACCCGATGCAATAATATCACACTGCCATGATTTTTAGCACATTCACTCTTTATGCGTTCAATCAAGTCTATTGCATCTTGGATTTTCATTCAGTACATCTTCTCCTTCAGAATATCCCAGAAAAAGAAGTCACTTCTTTCTTCTTTCGACAAAACCATGTTTAATCTGTAGAGGTTAAAAAAAAAAAAAGAAAAAAAAAGAAAAGAAAAAAGTTAACTAATGAGATTTCCTATGTGTCTAGATTTTAGGGACACCCTGTATTTTAAAGACGAAAAAGACGAGTCCACTGACCTCGCAATTTCTTTAGAGCAAAAATTATGAAGAAAATATTTTATTGATTTCAAATTCTATAACTTTGTGGAATTTTCGGGCATTTGAAAACATGACTCATGGCTTCTGCTGAAGAAATTTTGCAAAGTAGCGATTTTCTTGGCCTAAATTCGAGCAGTCGTCTGATTCCTTCGATGATGTTTTTGGCGGTATGATTAATGACACGTCATAGAGGCCAGGGGTTACGGCATCATGACTCTCTCGACCAAGCAGCACCCAACTTTTCCTGTCATGAAATTACCAGCAGCTAATCACTTTCTTTAATTATCTCATCATAAAGATCATGCGCTTCTTACAAAAGGAAATGAAAAACTTCCTAAATGAAGTCGAGCATTTCTAACTTTAGGCCATATTGTCGCTCACGATTTAAATTCCAGGCCCTGCGGTAAGAGTGAATACTCCTGATTTAAAACCGAATTATTACCAGGACTTCCAGAGAGAAGAAGTTCATACTGTCTCTAGTTATTAAATAAGTCCAAAGAAAACCTTAATCCAAATACAACAGCAATACGACAAAGCCCATTTAGAAGTAAAATGTTATTTCTTTTACTATTTTATATTCTATCTTTGAAACTATTTACCCTTTTAAAACATCAAATAGTAATGCATTTGTTTAAATGTGTTCGAGAACTTAACATTTTACCTAAGAAACTGTACATCTAGCTTGGTAATATTTTTTCTCTTTGAAAGAGTTTATTATATTTTATTTTTTTCTCCTCAAGGTTAAATTGATTTATATTGTGTTATTTGATTTTCTTTTTTTGCAATATGTATGTACGCAGTATTCACTCCTTATTTCATTTCTTTTTTTATTGGCCAACTACTTTCTATTTTCGGCATACAATGCACGAATATTGTGTAGGCCCGGGATAACCAGTAACATTTTTTTTCAATATTATTTTTTTTATTTTATTATCGACCCATATCTTCAGCATCGTGTATGCAAATTTTTCTCAACATTCTCTTCCTTGTGACCCATTTTTGGTTTAAGAAATTCAGGCCTAGAGAAGTGCAAAAGAAATTCAAAGAATGAGTAGATAGGATCGCCGATTGTCTGGTTCACTCTGCTCCCCGCTCTTTTGAACAGAAGTAGAGAATTAAATCCTGTTTCCTATTTAGTATTGTATTTCGGGTTAGTTCTAATTATTTCACATTCTCTTTCACTGACAGTAAACCCTTGCGTCATAGCAGCATTACCGCCTTGCTTCGGTGAATCGATGCAAAAAAAAAGGAACTGCATTTTATTTACAAAAGCAAAAGATATAATACTTTAATAATAAATGCACTGATTCAGGATGTGCCCAGGTCGACATAAATATTTCTCAGGTCCAATTTTGCGTCTAAGGAGTCAGGTCCATAATCACTTGTGTATGCCGTTGTTGTGATTACTCCTCATCTCCGTATTTTTTCGAACGATTTATTTTAATAATTAAGCATTTTAACACTAAAAAAGACATCTGCACTGACCTGGTGAAAACACTTCCTCAAAGTTAAAAGTATACGGAATCTCTTGTATCAAAGATTGAGCCAACGATACGCTGTTACTAACATTTAGTCGTACTTTTAAAAAGTCAGTCAACATCCACGAGCAAATTTTACGTGGCACAGCAGGAAGGATAATTACAAACAAGTACAATTTGAAACAAGAGGATGTCTACTTCTCACTTTTTCCAGCATCCAAAAATTGTAAAAAAACCCAAAAAAAACTGCCTATTCTCTTACATAGTTAATAACAACTAGGAAAAAAGATATGATACAAGTCAACGACCGTCGATTAATTGACGCTTTCAAAATTAACAACTATTTCATTTAAACGTTCGATTACTGATACTGATGTTAATAGAACCTAACATTTATATTAATTTTTAATATCTGTGAATCTCAAAACATTGTTGCGAAATATAATAAAATGATCCCCCGATGATTAATACTGGATTCTGAGTACTCCCTCTCCTATACCGGTGGCCAAGCGGTCGAGTTTGCTATTTAACCTGAAATTGATAGGATAATAGATCGGTTCATGCCCTTCTCATGAGAATAGGGAAAGACAAGACTGGAATTTGAACTCAGCTCGCTGGTTCTAATTCCAGCATCAATAGAAGTTGGCACCCATTCCCATGTAGATCGTTCTCCTCTTCATTTTCCTCTCTCCTGTCCGTCAGAGATGTATATAAAAGCCCATCCTATTCCCGATGAGCCGTTAGAAGGAGGCAGTGGGCGCGTCTGGGCGAGTTGGTCCCTCCTGACAGTACGTCGCAGATCCTCTTCATGCTGACGGTTGGGCACGGAAGTCCCGGTCTTCCTTCGCTTGTTTCTACACCATGAATGCCAATTTGTAGGAATGGTCTCATTGTCGATTTTGGCCCGTGTCAGTGATGTCTTGGGGCTTTCTCATGCCGTTGGCAATTTCTCCAAACAGGAGGATTCGTGGGAGTCAATTCGGACGTATTCTGGAGACGTGATCCGTCCAGTGGATTTGTTGACGGATGGTATGATCTATTTTGGGGAGAGAGGTCTGGAGAGAGACAATCAAAGATATGTTACATGCTCATCTTAACAAAACTACTCATTTAAAATGATTAAGTTTAGGTTGTGAAATCGAACATTTCATTATATCGATATTTATACTGGTAGAATGATAAGTATAGCTGGTATGATTGTTATGAGCGATGACAGGCATCGATCTCTTCTTCCATGTCAAATCATTGTACAGAGATTGATGGATAAATTGTTTTCTAAATTACGCAAAAATGAAAATAACATAAGAGGTATATTTACTAAAATTTTACAAAAAGCCGTGAAATACTAAAGAGTACATTTATCCAATAAAATCGCCAGTGATTTCAACCACGGCCTCCAGAACACTTCGGAGTCTACTGCAACCCTTCTGTATGGCCGCATTGTTTAAGCTTTTGAATACTGCCTAAATAATTGTCTTCAGTTCATCTTTGGTGATACAAGGAGTTTTGTTGATCTCTCGATCAAATGCGTCCCACACATAATCATCAAGCGGTTTGCAGTCTGGGGAGTTATGTGGCTAGATATAAGGGGTGATGTGGTAGCAGAAGTTGTTTGACAGCTATGACTGGTTTCTCCTGCTTATGCAGCATGGTGCAGAATCCTGTTGCCAGACACTGAGTCTTCCGACACCGACCATCTTTACCCAGGGCAGCACTACCTCCTCAAAGCACTTGATGTAGACCTCCGTGTTGGATCTGGAGCACACACCAACCCATTTGGGAGTTCTTTTCTAATCAGAATGATCAGAGTGAGTTTTCTAAGCTAACTATCTTCGTAATCATTAGACTGACCCCTCACTTTCTGAATCCTCTGAACTCTGTTCAGATTGACACCCAAACTCTGAAATGTTCGTATTGAATCTCCCGCAATAGATGTCAAGTAGAGCATGCCGTTTCTAGATGAATTACGTTATGGTAGTCTTTTTCACACAAGCGGTGTCCTACTATACTATGCAGTCGACAAAATCAAAATCAAAGAAACGCACATGAGCGACAGTGAAAATATAAAATTATGACAATTTACCCATCGCACTGTAGGAGGAAATAAACCGTCCGGTTCGAAATTACAACGTATAAAACCTGAAGAAGACCGTGGCATACACTGTCCGAAACGTCGTGAATATGAAAATAAAAATAAAGACACCAGTCCGATTAACATAAAAGGCGTAAATAGTTACAATAGGCGTAAATAGTTACAATATCAGAAACATAGATAGCGTACAATGTCAACCCAAATACAATAAAGATTTTTCTCCATTGAATAAAGGCTGAACTCGTGATATTGTATTCCAGGTGTTCGTATTGGTTTGTAAAAAATCAATTTCTTTCCATCTCTTCTTTGAGTAACAGACACAGGTGTGATATAAAAGTGTTAAATATTGAAATAACCACCAAGTGTGTTAATTTATCTAATCAAAATAAAGAAAAATGGTAATAAGATGATGAGAAATGAATGAAATGTAATTAAGAGTCGCGCCAGAGAAAGAGAAAATTGGGAATATGTCTGCTAAAAAAAAAAAAAAAAACCCAACGTACTTTGGCTTTAAATGCGTACAACGACGACGCCTGCCATGGGTCATGTAAATGTGCATCTCATCTCATCACCGACCCGGGCAGAATGGCGGACGAGTAAGACGGAACTGACCGAAATAAATTGAAGTTTCCTGCTGCTTTGAAATATCGTTAATGACAACGTTTTTTTCTTTCGTTTTATCTTACGCGATATATGCGTACATGACCTTCAATACTTCAGCCAATAGGCCTTCAAAACATTTCTTTCTGATTTAATTAGAGCTATTTATTTATAAATATCAAATATTGTGAGGTATTAAAACATCAAATGTCTTGTAGATTAATATGCTATTCCTTGTTCGTCAGGCATAGATTGCTCTCCGAAATGTTTTACTTGCATTCGAAAAATAGAAATCCCATGTACAACGCTCAAACACTCATGCTGAGCTAGAATTACATGTAATTACGCAGACGTGATAGATAGATACGAAAAGACATAAATAGATAACGATAGATAGATATGAAGAAGCGGGAATAGAAAAATTGATAGACAGACATATACTTTGTGAGTGATAAAATAATATATATAGATATGTAGTTAAATTAACACACACAAACTATATATATATATATATATATATATATATATATATATATATATATATATATATATATATACGCCCCTTTTCTTTAAACAATTGCTCTAGCCATCATTATAGTAATTTTAATTAAAATAATGAATATGCTTATAAAATGCGTAAATTTCAGGAATTAGTTATTCACAAAAAAATTTCGCTTGAAGATGGAACAGAGCTTGGTACTTTAATTCAATTCAATTCAAATAATTATATTGATATTTTCGGCTGTTGGTTTGAAACATGAGAACTCTTATGTAGCGATGGGATCATATTTTTAAATAAATAATTATATTTATGCTCTACTTTTGTATCGAGCATTATTTTTTTAAATAATAGCAAAAATACTAAAGAACTTTGGATTATTTATCTAACGAGTTCTTTCCTATATATTTTTCCACACACACACACACACACACACACACACACACACAAACACAAATATGTGTGTGTAATTTTTATGTATGTTATTTATATATTATATATGCGCGGTACATATTAGAAAGCGTTCAATATCAGTAATAGAGCTAGCATAATTAGTTGCGTTGATGTTTGTTATCCTGTGTTTCACACTCTTTGCGATCGTCAGAGAAATGTCAGATGCAAATCCTCAGAGTTAAACTGACGATCGCAAAGGGCGTGAAAACAAATTCACATTAACACAACTAATATATATATATATATATCCATAACTCTCTCTCTCTCTATATATATATATATATATATATATATATATATATATATATATATATATATATATATATTGAACAATAAAAATATTAAAAATTTAAAGTCTTCAGACACACTGGATTGTAGATTAATATTCTTTCATTTTTTTATTATTGTTTCATTTGGATTCCTCGACTAGTTTCGGAAAAAAATGGCCACAATATATATATATATATATATATATATATATATATATATATATATATATATATATATGCAAAATCGATGCAATGCTAATGCAATGTATTTTATTATGATACTCCCCTTGCAAAAAGAGACTTTGATACTGGTGTGGTGTTATGCAAGTAAATTTTAATTTATATTTCTCTTTGTTACAGTCTGGCAAATCGTGTCTGGAAAATAGTGTCTAGCATAATATTCTGAACATTTTTAGATTTGCATCCGCTGACACTGATCGAGTTATTTTGGAGGATAACATATTTTGCACACTGCAACATCTTTCCTTACAGACGTAACGTCGCAACCAAGTTGCTACTTTATCGCTATTTTTTGACTAATGTTCGCACAAGTTCCATTTTTAGTTCAATGCATCATTTTATAACTAAAACGTAGCATGTTATATTCACGGAGTGGAATCACTCTTGTATGGCAATCACACTCGTATGGCAAGTGAAAATTGAAATTGCCGCTTAAACTGCTTTTTTCCAACAACTACTAATTTATGGAACAAGCTGCTTCCGTTGACGTATCCCAGAACACTTCGTACTATACCTCTCCAAGTCAAGGGTCAATCGCTATCTATTCCCCTTATACTCCTAATCTTGATTTCTGGTAATTTTTCTTATATTGTTAACAAACACCTCATTTAGAGGTAGTGACTCTTAAGTGCTGTATTGTGTGAAATTCAGAATGAAGAATTAGTTTACTCGCTGTTCACCTCTCTCGTATTTGCCTGAAATATGCGAGTATTCATTTCTACGAGCTCTTTCTTCTCATTGCGGAAACCTGTATATTACAATATATTGTCCTCGTAATTTCAATTTTCGTAAAAAATTCTTCGTCGGTAACATTTTCTGCCCACTACCTTTTCAAAAACCTTTTAAGAATAACATTTTCGTTGCGATGTGTCTTATATATTTATGAAAAATTTCTCTAGAAATCAGAGCCGTATCAATAAGTTTATTTTGCATAGAAGTTCAACAGTCATTTATTTGGCTCTAACGAAATTTTCCTCTCTTACAACGTTGCTTATTTTCTGAAATTTGTTTTCCGGGAATCTAATTCTCCTTATTTATGACATATTTACCATCAACTATTATACTATTCTAAACTAACTATTATATATATATATATATATATATATATATATATATATATATATATATATATATATATATATGGAAAATGTTATATTTGTTCCAACTAAAGAAAAATTTATATTTTAAAAAGAGAGAAACTGCAAACGTTTTTGGTCTAAATGAAGATTTGTTTTAGAAAAGAAAATCCACATTACGATCCAAAACGTTTGTGTTTTCTCTCTTTGTTTTTATATATATATATATATATATATATATATATATATATATATATATATATATATATATATATATTGTGTATATTTTGGCAGAATGCTTTCATTAATACATGTCTCATTAAATAATTTCGAAAAGTTTTGTTTACTTATTTTGAATAGGATACTCAATCTTAATTTTTAAATTTTTATTTCAATTTTTTCAATTTAATTTTCAGATAAAGAAAACAATTTTCTCTTAGAAAATGATGAGCCTAACATTTTTTGCTCTTAGAAAAGAAAAGAGCCTGATGATGGCATTGTGCTAATGTCGAAAGTACTCGGAATAAAATAAATATTTATCAATATGGTAATTTTCTTTCTTCCTTTAATAAGGATACTAAGAAAATTGTCCATAATTACGAGACCATCGTACAAAAATAAGTATACAAACTTGTGCAAGTTAATTAAAGTGACACAAACACACACATATTTATACGTATGTGTATGTGTCCGTTTTTATATGTGTGCGTGTGCGTGTGTGCGTATTCAATTTGCGACTCCATTTGCTTTACAACGTCGTATAGTGAATACAGCCAAATCTGCTCTTTCACACCCATCAATATTTCATCTCATTTACACAGCCAAAAGCTAATTCTGTGAGTCCGAAATGTTTTATTCCTCACTGATTAAATTAACCTGATGGTCGTTGTTAAGAAAGTGGCGCAGCGCCGATAAATGCTCTCACGCGAGAGGACATCTGGCATGTTGTTGCCAAAATGAGTCGGTTCTAATGAACCAATCGCCAATCTGGAAAAGGCAGGAAGACAACTGGCACGAACGCTGTCGAGGCCAATAAAGATGGGCTACCAAATTCCAGTAGTTTCGAAATCTCTGCGAAAGAAATCAGCCTTTTCGCCTGCCAGTCTTTGTGGGAACCTGACCAAATGCCACCTCCGGAAAGCTTTCACTTACTTTGCTAAGTCTATACCCACGGACAACGGACGTCTCTGCCAAACGAAATGAACGCTGTTTTGTGTCATACTTATAACTGTAGAGATTTACAAGTAGATTATGAAAATTATTCACTTTATTCTATATGCGTCGCTATAGTATATACTAGTAAGAAACAGTTCTAACGATACACGGGTTCGAATCTCACCATGGTCGAATTGTCGATTTGATGTTATCGAATTGTACAGGCGATCTCTGAGTGCGAGTACTTTGGAAATACCTTTAAACCAAAACACGAATTGACCCTAGACCTGTGAGTGAAAGTGCGTAGATGGAACTATTTGGTATGTGCCAATGGCTGAGCTAGCCAGCGTGACCGAGGGTTTCAGCGCACTAGCCTGATTCGGAGTGTTGATCCCGCCAGATAATGTGTTCTCTTCCAGAATTGTAAACAGAGGTCCGCGACGCGTAGGTAAACCACGGATGGGCTCTGTGGATGTCGAAAAACACAAATATGCCCTAGCAGACGTCTGCAATAGGGATTGGCTTACCGCCCTAGGAGACAGGCATACTCGAATACAAACGGTCATCCATTATATTACTAGTAAGCATATTTATGCTACCAGTACCGACATCAACATATTGTGTGACTTTTTTTTCCTGTTTAAATCTTTTTTTTTTTCTTTCAGGAGGTAAACTAATATGACTCTCCCCATATTCATCTGTATTTTTTTTCATTTCACCCCAAGTAAGGTGTTAGAACCACTAAGACGCACGGTGTTAATGAGTTATAAAATAATCTGAGAAAAAATGGAGAAGGGATTATAAAATGACAGGTTTCAAAGAAAGACATAATTGGTTGGCTGTTTGGTTGATTTTGTTTAGCGGCATATCAACCTCTATGAGTTTTTAATCCCGAAATCTAAAAATTTTCTAAGCAAATTTCTGCTTTTAACTATGAATATTTTAAACTCATTAGGTTGATGCAAAAATAATGTCGTTTTTTTGAGTTGAACGTCAAAAAACGACATTATTTTTGCACCAACCTAATAATTTTATACTTTCAGGGCCACCATGCTTTTTTTTTTTATAGATATATAGCTTATGGATCATAACAATGTATTGATTATAATTTTTATTTAATGTATCACTGGTAATTTCACTACAAAAATATATTTTATTATAAAAAATTGTTTTTTTAAATTTTTGCTTAGTGTTGTATAGTCATTTTACTATAAAAATGTACTGTTGACTTTTTTGCGGTTTAACTATTTGTCCATATCTGTGACCCTAACAGGTGCTACCACCCAGGGTTAGGGTGAACCTGGGAACAACAATAGTTAAGAGTTAGTTCCACTCTACTTAAAACCTCCGAACTTCCGATAATATGTTTTGTTGCAGGATGTATTTTGTCGTCATAACCAGGACAAGGAAACAGAAGGTGACGATTGATATAGCATTTAAATCTCTGAAGGTCAAAGTTGACAGAAAACAAGTAGCCGGTAAGCGAGATCCACAACTGAGGAATGCGAGAAAGTTATCTACCAATGTCAGCTGTAAAATCAAGAAACCGTATTTCCAAACTATTAACGCGCTTAAATTCGTAAATTTGAAGCGACAAATACAATGTATAATCAGAACAATTACCTTGTAAATACAGAAAGAAAACACAGCTGCATTTCGGAAAAAAAGTGACTGAACCTGAGATGTGAGGCCAGAAAAAATAACATTTCAGCTATTTCTTTTGATATTTTTCCTTGTTTTCACACCAGCGACACCAGACAACTTCATCTTGGAAAAAAGGGCAGAACAGACGCTCAGTGAGCCTTAATTCACCTCGGCTGGTTACCTGGTCTATTCGGAAATGATATTGAGATAATGAACGGAATTTGAACTTGATCTCCGATTTCAATTCTCTCGCCAATAACCGTTACTTTACACGCGTTTTTTAAATGCAAATATTCCATAATGAATCTGTAGGGGTCTTTGCAAATTAAATTTGAAATGCTCAGATTCAAGAGTAAACATAACACCAGTTTTGTTCGTTTTCGAGCATGCCCTCGTGCTAAAGTGGTGAGCTAATTCCTATTGAATACACCTGCCCAGAAAACATTCTGTTTTATATTGCAACTGTGATGTGCAGACCTTCAGTTAGAGTGTCTGAGAGAGAGAGAGAGAGAGAGAGAGAGAGAGAGAGAGAGAGCGCATCATTTGGCGTGGTCAGGGATTTAACAAAACCAGTACCATCAGAGACAAATTCCAAAAAGACGTCTAACCAAATGCATTAAACAAGACTTTTCAGACATTGCCTGACAGTGAATTCATTTATTTAAGAAATCCAAATAGATAAAAAAAAAATAATTACAAGATGATCTCCGTAACTACAAGCCGTATAATCAAATGAACAGTTTTTTGATAACGTATAAAATTAAACATACACACGCGCACACACATATACGCGACCCTCCCAACACACACCACTACTACGGCTTGTTATCTACAGGTCATGAATCTACATTTGTATGTGATCTACACACCTTTCTCTTTCGCATTTTTAGTCGATATACGTGCTGTTTATCACTAGAATAATATTGATAGAAGTCTTCTGATGTTTTAATTACATATTCTCTATGTTATATATATGTTAATATGTTAAGAATTTGGGTAAATGATCTGACACGGTTATACCTTAAATGGCAATTGGAAAACAAACAACAACAAAAAAAAAACACCTTCATGAAAGTATAATGTTCGAAAAAAAAATTCCGATAATGCATTTCGCCCATTTTGTTATTATGTTTTGATATGCAGATATCATCCCAGATTAAATTTTTTACGGTGTAATGTCAGCCGATATACAAGCTTTGTATCGCTAGGTTCGAAAAAATTATCCGATAATGCATTTCGCCCACTTTTTTATTTTGTTTTAATATGTAGATATCATCCCAGATTAATTTTTTTACGGTGTAGACATGTTAGCCTATATACAAGCTTTGTATCGTTATATATATATATATATATATATATATATATATATATATATATATATATATATATATATATATATATATATATATATATATATATATATATATATATATATATATATATATATATATATATATATATATATATATATATATATATATATATATATATATATATATATATATATATATATATATATATATATATATATATATATATATATATATATATATATATATATATATATATATATATATATATATATATATATATATATATATATATATATATATATATATAAATAAATTCTTTTATGTAATATGTTATAATATGTTTTACTATGTAGATATTATTCCAAAATAAAATTTGTATGGTGTAGATATTTTTTCTTGTAGATAACAAGACAAAGTAGCACGCATAAATATAGGAGAATTTAATTCACTCTAATTATTACATATCGACTGACAGATAATGTATAAGAGCCTACTGTTTCTTATAGGGCAGAAATGCTGAAATTATTTCATATATATATATATAATTTAATGATAACAAAAAATATTTGATAATGACGCTATAAAAATTCACAATCTTTGACCTAAAAGTAATTTCAGCAAGGTTGAAAACTACTTGTCTATTATGCGCATCCAAGGAAATTGCACAGTAATTTAGTAATGGTAATATTTCTTTGTAACGAAAAATTAAGCATTAAGTGACCGGGCTGAAATATATATATAATTTTTCTCTTAGAATATTTTTTCAGGAAAAGAAGTGTCTCACCCCCAGTAGCTGTTATCGCTCTTTCCGGTAGTAATGTGTGTATACTTCTTAACCTATTATTGAAAATAGTGCGGAATATCAATATTTTGATTATGTCCTTATTTTCTACATCGGTTACATGTAGTATCCATTTAAGATTTACGATTTCTGTTACCTGGTACATTTTTTTGTTTGTTATTATGTAGCGCCTTCTACAAGTTTCGAAGAATTGTGGTCTCCGCTACGATGCAAAAGCTTCCCTAAAAGAAATCAATTTCAACATTGATTTAAGTAATCGGTTGCATACTGCTAACACCTTTGATATTTCTCAACCACTTTGGCACCATGCTTGACATCCATATGAAAATCTAGATATCACTATCCCATTGAAATACATGATTCAAGTTTTGCTTATTTAGCTTGACTTAATGCAAGTATTACTGGAAAAATACAGATAGATAATAGAATTGCAAACCCCAGCTGTGGATCTCAAATTATTCCAGATTAAACACAGAATTAATCCGGCAGGATCTCAGAACACGATCCCATAAATATGTCAATAAGTGTACTGGTTTCGTAATAAGGATTTTTATCAACTTATACTAAGGACCTATGGAGGCACGTTGGTGTAATAAATAGCGGTCCGTACTGAGGAATCGGAGAGCAGATTTCGACTTCCAATCGAGTACATTACTTTCCCTTACTTTGGGGAGATTATGAATCTATCTCTTCCCACCAGCTATGATAAAAAATAGCAAGACAGACTGGGCTCTGTAGATTTGGTTGGCAACCATTTTACGAAAAGGAAAATTCAAACCACCTCCTTAACTTGTAAGTCCTGTACATTTATGTAAAGCGTTGAATGAGGTTACGTCAAAAACAGATCCACCTCGTCTTTCGGATCGAAGAAAAGACTTCCGCCCCACTACTTCGAACCCTGACAGAAAATAATGGACGCATCTGGCTTAATAAAATGGTTCGAGAAAAAAAAACCCAAAAAAACCTGAGGCACGGCATGTCGCCGTGGACCTGTTTGATTTCGGACGATTCGCCAATGGTTGTTTCACCAGCAGCTTTTTAGAAGACTTTAACTAAGATTCCATATTAATACATTGTATAAGGTCCTTGGGTTTTATTACCTGCCTGTATGCATGATATAATATAGTTGGCGTACGCGATCTTGAAAAACATTACGTCATTCGCCATATAAGGTGTTCGGTAGAACGAATAAACAATTTTGTTTCAAATTTTCAAATTATCGAATGAAATATCTAAATGAAGAATGCCAGAATAGACATCAGAAAAAGTTTTGAAATATAAAATGTTAAATTGAGAGGCTGAGCCGAATAGACTAGTGTACATTAAAAGCTGATGACAGTTGCAGATAGGAATAGTCGAAGAATTTACATTTACATTACTGAATGTACTTGATGGAATAATCAAAATGGTAATGCTAATTTTTTAAAAGTAAAAATAATCTATTTGAATAACTAACAGGGTGCAATGGACATTGCCGCCATTTTATATTTTTAATTTCGCGCATGCGCGTTGTTCATTTCTGATTTTATCGGCTTTCTTAGTATAAGTTGATAAAAAATCATATTATAGTAGAGTTAGTAGGGCATTATTTGATTGGAGAATAGCACAATGACGCAATTTACTCCGCCAGAAATTTAGAAACGTCATACTAATCTACTTGGCATTCGCACCAGAAGCTCCAATAAGAACATTTCAGAATGTTTGGGTGTGGATCTGAGCATTCGGAACGAGTTGGATGAGTTTTATGATGATTACGATGGTGTTTGGAGTGATCACTAGTCATGGCAATGTTATGTTATTCATCTTCCCACAGGGCCTCAGACTCAACACGGAGGACTACATCAAGTGACATGTAGAGGTAGTACTGCCTTGGGTAAAGAGGGTGTCGCTGCAAGAAGCTATATTTGGCAACAGGACTTTGCACCATGCCACACAAGCAGGAAATCCTAGCCATGGCTGTCTGGCAATTTTAGCGACCACATCATCCCTTACATCTGGCTACCTAACTCACAAGACTTCAACCCACTGGATTAATATGTGTTGGGTCCGGGTGAATGAGAAATCAACAAAACTCCTTGTAATACTAAAGATGAGTTTAAGGCAATGATTATGGCAGCACTCACCAACTAAAAGAAGGATACCATCCAGAATAGACGTAGGAGATTCCGAGGTTGCCTGGAGGTTGTGGCTGAAGCCAATGGTGATTTTATTGAATGAATTTTCTCTTTAGCATTTCAAGATATTTGTGTGTTATCTTGGCAAATATAACCATTAAAAATAGATGCCAGTATTATTTCAATTTACTGCATGATTGAGACGACAATTTATCCATCGCAACCTGTAGACCTATTTGGAAATGCTGTTAGAAAAATCCAGAACTTATGCATACGGACAGAAAATGAATTGAGCTTCTACACAAAAAAGAGAAAAGAGCATTTTAAAAAGATACATATTCTCACCAGGTTTATTCAACTTTTACAGCCATGCTATTTCTAAAGGAAATGCTTTCAACACTAGAATTTATTATCGGTTGGCGTAATGTTAACGACATAAAATACGCCAATGACTCTACGAGACTTTCAGAGAAGGTAGTAGAAAATCATCAAATGCATGAAGACGGAAAGAATGGTCATCAACAAGAGAAAAAAAAACCATGATGCCTGTTAGAAATTGGAAAATATCTACATGAAGCAAGTACACAAGTTTAAATATCTGTGAAGTGTTTTAACATCGTATGGAAAATTCAACATGGAAACGTGAACACCCATAAGACTCGCGAATGATGCCTTCCAAAAGTTAAGCAAAGTGCTGAGAAACAAAAAAAAAATCCGTTCGAAACAAAGACAAGAATGCTGGACTTCAATGTGATATTCATTCACTTATATGTTGCCGATCTCCCCACAGATGAAGATATAACTGGAGATAACAGAGAAGTGGTACTACAGAAGAATAGTGAGACTACCATGTACAGAGCTAGTAAGTTACAAAGAAGTCTTAAAGAAAATATAACAAAAGGAAACTTACACTCAGAATAAGGAAGCTGCAGCTTTTGGATATATAATGAGAAAGAAAGTGTTGGAGAACTTAATCATCAAAGGGCATACTAAGAGTAAGAGCGATAGAGGAAAGCAGCTAGCTACCTACTTGACGAGCTGTGTGAATGAATGACGGAACTGAGATCGGGGGTGTTAGCAAAGGGAGAAATACTGGTAAGGGTCAGTTGGGATGGAAAGATATGGAGAGCTATAGTCACCTATGCGGCACATAGAATAAGATAACTGTTTCTTGCAGAAAACATTTCGTCATTCATTAACGGACATATCATCGTTCCTCTCAGTTTAAATCTTTTAATTAGAACATTTTGTTTTTCAGAAGAAAATAGGCTTTTCATGACTTCTCATTGTTATCATTCTTTTGGCAATTGTTTGGAGTTTCTTTTGAAAACGTTTTAACTTTGTGGCGTAAATCATCGTACATATTATATCATTATTTACAATTCCAATTTGACGTGCTATTCATTTCAGTTCGTGTTCCTGATGAAAGTCTTCGTATGATGTGGTTTTTGGTATTTGATAAATTTCTGGACTGAGAATTCATGAGGTCAGATGAAAGGTTGTATTACGTCAGACCTAAAGGATTCATTAGCTTGAAGCCATTTCAATCATTGATCTGAAATGCAACTTAAGTCACTATTACGAAAGCTTTAGAAATTACCAAGCGTTAAGAAATGAAAGAAACCATATTAAGCTGGATGATTGTTTGTGTAATTTATGTAATATGCCAAAGCCATGTTGAATGTATTATTATTCCAGTGAGCGTTGAGAAGTTCTTGGCCTAACTCTCGAAATCTGACCAAACAAAGTCTTTATGTATGTGAGACATGTCGGGATCATTTGAACTCTATCCTCTCAACATGGTCGTATTTTATATAGTGTCAAAACAATAATTTTTAAACAAATCTGAGTGTTGATCAAAACTTTTTGTGAAAAGCATAAAATATTTTTTCTTATTAGAGGATTGAACAATTTGCTGATATATTCTGATAATTTATACAAAATACAAAACGACATAACAGTTTTAAAGCCCTATCGAAAAGCAAGGCTTTAAAACGAAACACAATCGTATTACGAAATGGCATAATGCGCAATTGAAAAGCGGACGATAATAATAAAAGATTTCAACTTTTCCTATATAGAAAATGTTTTCTCCCACTCTTTTCTTCTGTCTCTTTCCATATATATATATATATATATATATATATATATATATATATATATATATAGTATTAATTTATGTTATATTTATGCGCTAAATTGATCAATATCCGTGAAAGAGTGTATGTAGATATAAAAGTAGTAAGAAGTCAAGACTATTTCATGCTAATCGCAATGAGTTATCGCCTGATGATTGCGCTTATCATAAAACAGGCAGAAGCCTTTGGATGTTGACTTCAGTGTCCACTTTCATTCTTAATCATTCTAATGTTAGAGATTCTGTCGATATTCCGACTTAATTTTTTTCCGTTGCTCGGTCAATCAATCAAGTACTGATTAAAGTTTAACTAATAAATCTGACGAACATGTTCCTTTACTTGATTTGCTCCTTACCTTCTCTTCCAGCTCTTGTCGAGCAACACATTTCAGCTTTCTTTCTAATTCGGATCACGCAGTAGTATCTTTAATATTTCTTTTGAGTCATCTATTAAATAGAAATCCCTTGGCTTGACATTCTTAGAGACGCCCCTTAGATTGATATTCTTAAAGATTGGGATTGTATTTTGACATTCTTTTTAAAGCCCGGTATCCATTTTTACCTTCTCGGAAAACCTCCTATACTTCTTTGATGACATTGGCCTTTGAGCCGCTACAATTCACATGAATTACTTTTTTTTCCGTTTGTATGAGAAACACCTCTTTGTGTTTGCTCGAAATAAGTTTAATTATTTTGTAGAGAAAAAAGTATTGTATAGGCTGTAGCAAATTTGCATATCGTCATAATGAAATAATTTCTTAAATAAGAATGTCTTATATAAGGCCTTTTGAGGTGTTAACATCTGCTGTTGAGATAACAATATTTTTACTCGTAAATTTTTTTCTATTTTGATTCATCGAGAACCACCTCTTTTTCACAACGGTTCACTATTGATTGATATGTATATAATCCTTTTATTTTTTTTGTAAAGATCCGAAAAAAGTATTGTATAGGCTGTAGCAAATTTGCATATCGTCACTACTGGCAATTGAAATAATTTGATAAATAAGAATAAGTCTTATATAAGTCTCTTCACTCGGGTTGTGGTGTTAACATCTGCTGTTGAGATAACAATATTTTACTCGTAAATTCTCTTCGAATTCTATTATTGATTCATCGAGGATACCTTTGCCTTACTTTCCACTCACAACGGATTCACTATTGATTGATATGTATATAAATCCTTTCATTGTTTTGCTAGCATCTCTAAACTGCATCCGAATAAATCATGTGGACTGGATGGTATCCCTGCAATTTTCCGTAAGAATGTGTTACTGGGCAGGTTCCTTTTCCCTCTAAATTCTTCAGTTAATGCCATGATTACTGCTTTCCTGCTTGTTCGAAATCCTCTTCTGCATTTCCTATTGTTAAGAACTCGAGTTAATCGTCTTATCCTTCTGACTATCTGCCTATTAGCCTTCTATCTCATTCTGAAAAATTCCAAAAGGATTTAATCAACTCTGAGTTGATAAAATATCTCTCCTCACAGGGCATTCTTTCATATAAACAATATGGCTTTCGTTTCTCTGAAACTGTTGATATATTAACAATTATGGCTGAAGGAGATTATAAAACTTTAGATAAGAGTGGTGAAGCTCAGGTAGTTCCATTAAATATGCCAGGTTTGGGTACGCTGGTCTTCTTTACAAATTGAAAGTTATTGCTGCACAATTTTTTGAACTGATTCAAACTTTCTTGTTAAATCAGGAAATGAAATTTGACTTGAAAAGTCACTTTTATTGTTCTTTTTTAGTTTAATGCAGATGTCACCTATTGCTCTATTCTTAGACCCACAATGTCCCAAGTTTTCATGAACGACTTTCCTGGTATCATCTGTTCTTAACTCTATGCTGATGAAATAACTATTTACTCCTGTCTTAATAGTAACTCTGATTGTTTCGATGAGGTCAAATTGGCAGTTGATTTAAAAAAAAAAGCAAGACAATCTCTTGTGAACTGGGGAAAGGAATGGCTTGTTAATATTAATGCCTCCAAAACAAAACTGATCACATTAACCATCCCCGAGAACCCTTTTTACCTCCATCAGCATGGCTGATACTAACTTCCAGGAGACTGACTCATTGCGCTATCTAGGGCTAATAGTTTGGATGGACAGAAAGCGGAGATATTATATCAAATCAATTGCTCGGACTGATCTAGGAAATTATATTCAACGTGTCGTGGAAGACAATTGCAAATACTACAGTCTGCTATCTATCCCAACTGCGAATATGGTTTGGTGCTTCTGCTATGTATTTAGATATTCTTGCTAAAATACAGTGAAGAATCTGCAATGTTATTGGTACTGACCTGGGTTGTCGGCTTCAGTCAATTTCCGAGGGACCTCAAATCCCGGCCATCTTCCTTTTCTATAAATAATTTCACGGTAATTATTCTAAAATGTCCTCTATGATAATTAAACATTAGAGATTTAAAAATTGCATTAGATTGGCTCATCATTTTACAGTTGAAATGTTAAGATATGACAGTAAGTTCTATGCCAACTGTTTCTTTTCACGAATGTCTTGTTTGTGGGAAACTCTTCTTCCATCTTGCATTGCCAAATTTGATTTTCAATAATTTAAAAGCAGGGACTACCGTTATCTCTTTGTATCTTCTTAATTCCTATTCTTTTCTTTTTCTCGCTCCTTAATAGTATATTTTTCTCAAATATTCCAGCACTCAAGAACATTTGCATCCTCGTGGCTTTCATATTCACTCAAATTCAGTAGCCTCTTGTGACAATGGGCTTATTGCCTTCATAGATTTAATATATATATATATATATATATATATATATATATATATATATATATATATATATATATATATATATAAATTATATGCATATATATATATTAAATTGTATGCATATATATATTTTAAATTATATGCATATATATATATATATATATATATTAAATTATATGCATATATATATATATATATATATATATATATATATATATATATATATATATATAGGGTGTGTGTGTAGTAAAGGTAAAAAATCTGTTGGTATATAATCGAAGACGATTCTAGTAATATAAAATATTAAAACTGCTCAGAAAAAAAACCTCGATACAGAGGAATAGATAAATAAATTCAAAATTACCTCATATGGGGAATAGCCTATTTCGGTAGACGATGATATCGGTGGTCTTTCTTATTAACCGCGGTGTGACAAGAGTTCATGTCTATAAATTTAGATGAGGCAGGGAGTAGAATTAAATTACAAAAGCTAACCTACATTTTTTATTCCTACAGTTTTAATGATTAGGTTTTAACAAAGGCATCCTCTAAATGGTGGCCTCTATTCGCCATACACTCTTATAGAAGATTCTAAAATTTTTCGATCACCCAGCAGTTAGAACTCATTGAGTTCTTCCGCTCGCTTTCCTTTATGCACGGAACCTTCGGCCCAGAAATCTTAAAACCCTTGCAGTATCGATTTTCTCTCCGTAACTGCATCATTCCGACGTAACATTAAATAAGCACGTAAAACTATCTTTGATGTAATTAAAAATACACCAGTTTTATAAAACGTTTCAAAAGCATCCAAGTCATGATGGTAACTGATGGTATCGGTGATAAAGTGGTAATCAATTAGATGAACACACCATTGCTATTTGCCTAAGTTCACTAGCAGTACACAATGACGATATAAAAAGTGGAATGTATTACTGCCAAACCATAAGTAATATGCTTTATACATCCAAATGGGAAATATCAATAAGCACTCAAATTTATTTTGGAGGGTTCTGTTACTGTTCGAAAGGAGATTCACATAATTGGTATTAGACTGCTGATTTTCATGCGATCTCTGATGACGAGCAAATCAGACACGCGATAAAACAACCTTCCCGCAGATTTTGTATACAAGCTCATACTGAATATCTCTTGAGATAGAGTCTACATAACCGTTCTTAAAAGATTTTTCAATACCAATATCATCTGTTTTGAGTCTAAAACGATTTTAACCATGAAAAGTTAATTTTCTCCAAACAGATCTATTCTCTTTGACATTTATTTCAAGATTTTTAAGATTGTCTTTATCAACATACATCCTTGTGCACATTAATCGAAACAGCCGCTTTACTTTCTTTTCTTTCACCATACGGTTAGTTTTAGACCCACTGGAGTGAGAGGGTGGAATAGATTTTTATTTATACCTCAGACTAGGTCATTTTCAGTGCTGTGCAGTATTATGAATCTATTTTCAGTGTGAATGCTGAAATTTGTTTGGCCTTGAAAAATATTGCGTTATCCATGATTGCATCAGACAGCATTGTCTCGACTGTCGATTAGTTGTCGGACGGCCATTGTCTGCGATGGACGTTACTCCAAGGAAGCATACAAAAATTGCAACGTTGCACGAACATACCATCAAGGCTTTTCAGTCAGCAAATCAAAGTACTATAGACTGATCCAGAATATCTCCTGATTTAAATCCACTCAAGAAACTGTAACCAATCTGCAAGGAACGACTTCACAGAAAGGTCATACGAAGTACTAACATGTGGACTGGGTTACGTTTCATTAGAAAAATACGAAAAAAGTAAATAATAAGAGTAATATTCGATTAATTTGCACAAGGATGTAGTTGAAATGTTTCTTGGGTTAGGTGCTCTCCTTAAAACAGGGGCTTAGGCAATTTCTTATCTTTCATTGTGTTGAAAAATAAATTGCTTGATTTTTACGATACGCTTAAGGCATTTTTGGTGAAATCTTTCCATGGTTTTGACATGATGGTGCTTTATAGTTAATTTCTCCGAAGAGTAGAGGTAAGCAGTCAAAACAGAGCATTGGAGGATTTCTTTGGTAAAAAAGAAAAGAATACTGAACTGTTACATGACGCCTGTTCTTCTTTACAGCAGCGAATGTTGGACGATTTCCTCAAAGATGAAGAACAGACTCAAGGCGACGGAGATGTGGTTCTACAGAAGGATATCATGGACCGAGCACGTGAACAACTCTGAGGTCTTAGAGAGGTTAAAGTCAAAGAGAAGCCTTATACTTAACATCCGAAAGAGGAATGTGAAGTTTCTGAGACATAACGAAGAAAGTGGGCCTGGTGAATCTGATACTCACAGGTCGAATACAGGGAAAGAGAGACAAGGGAAAGCAGCTCGTGACATATCTGACTAGCTAGAGCAGGTGGATGACAGAATGTGTTCTAGGGGAGAAAGCAGAGGGAAGGAGTTGCAAGTGATAGACGGAGGTGGAGAACTATGATTGCCTACGTCCTTAAAGAACATGGCAGATAAAAAGAAAAGGTGGACACTATCTTAGTGTCGAGTATGATGTCTCTATTGTCCTGACAAGTTTTCTACTAAATCGGTTCAGCTGTAAACCGAAAAAGCCTCGAAATTTTTTTTCTATGCTAATAATATTAACTCACCGCGCAATCATTTTCATAAAATTGGGGAATGTAGCCTAATTGCATTTCCTTTCGGAAATATTTGTATTTTCAATACTTGTAGCTTCCTTCCATTTAGGAGCCTGGCGGGATAAGTTATTCTTCACCTCCACCGATGTTCCAGGTATCAGAACCGAATAAATGGATGACGATAAATAACATGATCATAGCAAGGACGTTATTGTCCGAGAAGAAAGCTGTCAATTTCGTTGTTAGAAAATTTTCAGTCTGAATACATCTCACCTGATCAAATGTTACAAGCAACAGGAACGGAACTGCTTTTCATCAACTCAGCTGATTTAAGGTTTCAAATGTTAATTACTCAGCTGAACAATGACCTGAACAATAGCATAGCCGATGACTTGAACCAAAAGAACATAAATTGATTATTCGGCTGGAAAGTGGCAGATGAGAATGATAGTGACCAGAAACTGTGAAGATTTTCATTTCATGCTAAATAGAACACCAAATCATTCAATCACTTACGCATAATTAAACATACACATAGTTACAAGCACACCTCCACACTCAATTCTCTTTATATATATACATATGTATATATCAATGTAGCTAGCTAGCTATATAGATAGGTAGTTACCTCAACGTAAACATCACTTTAGTCCGATGAGTATAAAACACGTCAAACGAAATTTATTAATTTGTCGTTGTTCTGATTTATAAAAAGTATATATATATATATATATATATATATATATATATATATATATATATATATATATATATATATATATATAATATTTTCCATATATAGAGGGTGTATCAAAATACATTGACAAACTGTGGGGACACACAAAAGAGTTCATATAAACATATGTCTGCAAATCATTTGCTTTTGAGCTATTGCCTTTAAAATTATGGTTGAGGCTATTAAATATACAATCCAAGATACAATCCCAAAATATCTTTATGAAATTTGCCACTGATCTTGTCTCAGTAACGTGAAAATAAAGAGCAACACAATTGGAAGTCTCGTCTGCCGCCGTTTCAGGAAACGCAATCTGTTTCAACCGTGCCGCCTCGCCACCGCGCCGCCTCGCCTCCATTACCATTCGTGCGCCCGTATATAAAGAAATATATCTCCCTGCTGTCGATATGAATATCCTGTCATTGTTAAACTGGATATTTCTCAAACTTGACTCTCTACTAAACACATTAAACGCTGATAACAGACAAGCCAAAATTATACACGAATGACAAATATAACCTAGTCTAAATGGCGAACAGTACCATAAACCGTAAACTTTCTTTAAATTTAATAACTCAAAAACGAAGGATTTGCGGTCATATGTTTATATGGACATTTGTCCTTGTTCTGGTGTGAGCAACCCGCCCCCAAAATTTGTAAAAGTATTACTCTGAGAGATTTTAAGATGCGTGCTCTTCATTATGGGTACGGGCGTTCACTAAAAATAAGATTTAAATTGATAAAATCTGTCGGATTAATAAATTAAAAAAACATGATGTCTTCCTAGGAAATTGCTTCGTTTACGTTCAGATAAGAAATTGAGCAGATATGAACTTTCAATCATCTCATTTGCGCTTAGACGGTTTTTTGCGTGATCGGCGAGACATTTCTTGGCTGAGTCGGTGAAACCCACATCGGTTTTAACGCCGCTTTTTCCTACAGCGGTTAACACAATCCTGCCAGAGGTCACATCTCATTGTTTAATAAGATTTCTAGAATATTTAGGCTGTTGACGAAATTAAATTAATGTAGCGTTTAAAACATAAATAGAACATATACACAAATATACGTATCCACTAGAAGTCGACATTGATAAAATGTGTCTTATTAACCAAAAAAATCCATTACTTATTTAGCATTTTTTATATATATATATATATATATATATATATATATATATATATATATATATAGACATTTTATATGTTTATATATTCTTTTTTATAGATACAAATATTTAAGTAAATGCTCCGTTTATAATAAACAGTATTAACAACACTTACCGGCCTGAATGTCCGAGAAATTGTCATAGAAAATATGCATCATCAGACAGGAACCTATATCCTATACGTTACCGTCGTATAACCTGGCGTGCTTTTACCGATTTCGCCACAGAGGAGCGTTTCGGTTAGCAAGGTTTTTAAACTACAATTTTCCATCATTTTCTCACGTATATTCATATCTGCTCGATGCGTATCCAAATGTAAACAACTGACGTCACACATTATGAAATGGACAAAGTCCGACAATTAATTTAAGACATTTTTATGTTTATACATTCTTTTTTCTTTATAGATACATATATAAACATAAATATCTCTTAAAATAATTGTCGGACTTTGTCCATTTCATAATATATATATATATATATAAAATTTCGCTTGAAGATGGAACACAGCTTATTTTAACCCAATTTAATTTAATAATTTAAATAATTATATTGAAGTTTTCAGCTCTTGTTTTGAAACATGGGACTTCTTATGTCGCGATTTGAAATCATATTTTAAATAAATAATTTATATATATATATATATATATATATATATATATATATATATATATATATATAATACTTATTTTCTAAAAATATGATTCCATCACTACGTAAGAGTTTTCATGTTTCGAAAACAGATGCTAAAAACTAAAAATTAAATCGAATTATAGTACCCAGCTTTGTTACATCCTCAAGCGAATTTGGGAATAACTAATCTTGAAATTTACAGATCTTTATAATGTATAAGCTTATAAAGCTACGGAAATTTAAGGCTAGTTATTCCAAAATTCGCTTGAGGATGAAACAGATAAAATGTTTAAATGAAGCATTAATGCCTATTCCCCACACATATCTCAATAAATTATATCTCTTTCTTATTTAGTAACCCTCTACTTCGAGTGTCACTTGTGGCTTGTACAGGATGAACATCACTGTAAAAAAATAATCTTTCTATCATAGTATGTTAATATCTAACTATCATCTATCTATCGACTTAGGTATAGTAGTATTATTAGGAGGCACGGTGGAGTAATTGAGAGCGTCTCGGATTGAGGAATCAGAGAGCCGAGTTCGAATTCCAGTCAATTCTATTCACTTACGTGCTAATACCCTTCGGAACGGTATGAATCCTCTAATTCTCCACCCAGCTATGTGTAAATGCCAGGGCAAACCCGGTTCTATAGCCTTGGACGGCAATTGGTCTATCGCAGAAAGAAATGGCAACCTACTGCGGGAAAAAATGTACCTCGTCAGTTATGTATTGAAAGATGCATGATTGCCTAAGCGTTTTTCACGCATAGCACATAACTGAGTATTATTTATGTAGCTTAAGTATCTTCTATATGCCGTGACTTTGCAAAACATAGGCGATCATAGTTCTCCACAACTTCTAACCTTTGTAGCTTTAAGCAATATTTATTTATTTTTTATTACTCCTTCCTCTGTCATCTATTAAAACAAGCCCTTTCAGTAATTTATTCGCTGTTGATCTCTGAACCAGTTGTTTTCTGTATGTCCTGTGCATTTCAAATATGCCAAGACTTATTTCCTTATTATGAGTTCTTGATAGTTTAATAGTTTAAATCCCTATTTCTGATTCGTAATATAAGAGGCGTATTTTTTTTTAGTTTTTTTTTCTTTTTACTTTGTCGTGAAATAATTAAATAGTGGGTTGGAGTGCTTTATTAAATATGCCATTTTATTCATTATTCTTTTTATTTGTATCCATAAGCATTGACTTATAACTGGAATTGTAAATATAGTGTCGTTTAAATTTGAGTGTCTAAGTATTTATTTCATTCTTGGATAGGTTTTTTTTTTTTATTTGAGTCTGCAAACATGGGATCTGGTCCAATTTGGAACTTTCACCTCTGGACGGTCATGCGGTCAACCAATATTAAACTTTGGCGCGATGTCAGCCTAACCATGACAATTATTTTACCGTCGTTTTTCTATAACATGTAACACGTTATAATTGGTTATTCTGTAAGAAGAAAAAATGCAGCGAGATTTATTCCTATTATGAAAGTTGTAGTATTAACCGAGTCATTATATGAAAACATCCATCATTTATTGCTCGAACTAACACTTTTATTGTTGGTTGAAATATATAAAATCTTTACCTAAATAGAGTTTTCTCAATTTCACTAACTGTTAACGCTCTCTTTAGTACTGATGGCGGCTTCCTTCCTAAAGTTTTGCTTAAGGTAGTTTGACAGCGGTTGAGTAATGGATAACGGATCGGTTTGAGAAAAACGAGTTCGAAATCTAATCAGATCCGTTGCATTCAACTACGTGCTTATACCCTTGGGAAAGGTATGAATCCTCTTTTTCTCCCACCAGCTATGGGTAAATAGCAGTACAGACCGGATTCTGTAGCCTTGGATGGCAACTGATATACCGCAGAATGAAATGGCAACCTACTGAGGGGAAAGATACTGTACTTCGTCATTCATTTATTGAAAGATACATGATCGCCTAAGGGTTTATCAGGCATGTGGCATAACTGACTGACGCGGCGGGGGGTGTCAAAATCTGGATGCCATTATTTTCTCTTCGAAGTAAATACGGTATTTAAGCTTCTGTTGAAACTCTTCCAGTGAAGTGGTTTCTGTTTATTGGTGAAATTCCGTTTTGGATAATTATGTGGCTGCAAACTATGTAATCACTGGCTATAACACGTTGAAACACCGCATTACGGAAGGTCGCCGAAATTAATCTGCGTCGAGCCTGGTCAGTACCTCGATGGGTTACCGCTTCGCAATACCTGACACTGTAAGCTTGAATGTGTAAATGTTTGCCGTGTATAACGACTCAGTTCATTATATAGACTTTCGTGCAAATATCCTTGGTAAGCTATGAATGCAACTCTTCTCTCTACAACTATGTGTTAAATAGCAAGACTTGTATAAGCATATATTTATTACTCCCCAACATCTTACAATGTAAAAATATGTTCGGGCCTTAAATCACCTGAAAACTGTTGATAAACCACTATTTACATTATTAATAATAATGATTATAATTGTCCTCATCTTTGTCGCCATATTTATTACAACGTTTCTGCCTCAATGACACATGGTGAGGGGAATTAACAGGAGATAACTGACAAATAACATCCATTGAACATGGCACGTGGAACTAGAAGTCTACTCCAGTGAGCGAAATAAAGGGTTCAGTTCGACATTCCAACCACCTGATGAAGACCGGAGCGTATAACGGCTGAAACGTTGTGATAAATATGGAGACAAAGATGGGGACAATAATCCGAATAATTTAAATAGTGTCCATAAGGCCTCATCTCAGAAATATAGAGAGATACTGTTAATAAACTGTAAAAACCAATCAATCAAATCGAGATCTGACGAACGTTGTTCCTCTTCAATTATCTCATGTTTTATATGCTTGAAAATATTGTCCTGATAAAGCGTTTATGTATATTCCTGAACGAATTAGATGCTATGTATTGTATTAATTATCTCTTATCTTAACCGCTTGGTAGTTTACAGCCACACAGCGTCGAAACACCGCTTCCCTTAAGTTCAGCGAAGATGCGTAACTTCGGGCCTGGTCAATATCTAGATGGGTGACAGCTTATTTTCATCCATAGTATTCTCAGCATCTTTCTGTAGAACTTCATTTCTGTTCCTTAGTCTCTTCTTCTGTCAGGAGATTGTCCAGCATTCACTGCCATATCGGAGGATCGACATTACATAATGACTCAGTATTTGTTTCTCTGTTGCTAAAGAAAATTTCCAGTTTCTTAATACTTTTCTTAATTTTTGGAAAGCATATTTCGCTATCCTAATGCAGCTTCAAACTTCAGTGTCGCATTTTTCGTCCTCGCTTATATTATATCCTAGATGTTGATTTTCGTGACTTTGTAATCCGCATGTTGGGCTGCTCCTTTTGCTAACATCTATACACTGTTTTCTTACAATTAATGTGTACGCCTTTTTATGTAAATATCAAGCGCTTTTAAATTTGGTTACGCACGTGGTGTGCTGGATAATGGCTCGAAATTGTTAATCTGAGAGACGAGTTCCAGTTTCACTTGGTTTCATTATATTCACTTACGAACAAATACACACGTGAAAGATATTGTTTCTCACTTCTTCTCCTCTGCTATGGGTTAATCAGTAAAGCATTAATATTTAAACCTATTTTCTGATCCTAGTAAGCTTCAAATTATAACGTTCATCTCAAGTTAAAAACGCGTACGAGTATAAAGTTAATTAAAAATAATAGTTTCTAGTTTATATTAGAATATTATAATTATAAACTGTACTAAATTTGATCGAAATCGCTACAACAGTTGTGACAGGGTTGAGAGCTAACAATTGGTTGCCGAGAATAAATTCAACATTTGTATATATACTATTGTCATGTAAAGATAGATAAAAACGGTTATTTGGAATTATTTATTTTCCATTCCGTTACTCTATGCATAAATGTGTCAACCTTTCCATGCACAAATATATGTCAGCCTTCTGATACAATAATCAGCCTTTATACCGACATATATAGCAATATGGCTGCGTCCAGAATGGCTGCGTCCATTTATCAACGAATGGAGAAACCTGTTTCACATGTGTGCTACCTTTTTTCTTCTTTTTCCACAATATGTCTTGTCCATTCAGGACTTGTGTGATCAGATTTCACCATAAGTTCCTGACATTTGTGGTTTTTAATAACTTTTGTCTTCCTGCCATCTTTACTAAAACTTCTTCTGACATCCAGTCGCTTAAGATTAAGTCTATAACGTATAAACTGAAAATATATTAAATAATTATGGGACGTAGTCCATTTCATAATGTGGTGTCAATGTTTATATTTCGGGAGTAGAAATGCTCGATCGAGAAAAAATCGTCGAAGTTGTATGTTTATAAACAGTCATTCGGACTTTTCTAATAAGACGTTTCTCTGACACTAAATAGTAAAGGCAAGCCAGATTACATAACGGGGGCTACAGATTCGATTCTACGAAATTTCTTGGACATTCAGGCCGGTAAATGTAATTAATATTGTTTAATTAAAAACAAAGCATTTACTTAAATACATTATATCAATAAAAAACGTATAAGCATAAATTATATTAAATAATAATTTATATTCTAAAACAATCTGAAAATCAGCATTTTCTTGGGCAAATATTAAAGAGAAAAAGAGACACAAAAAAGTGTAGGCGGACTGCATGGTAAATAAGTGTAAACACATAGTCTGGATATTATATATATATATATATATATATATATATATATATATATATATATATATATATATATGATATACATGATATAAAAGGCTCAACATTAACATTCCACGGTTATAATTTATTACACTGGAATCGTAATCACGATCGAATTCATCAGAACTACAAATTAAAAAAAGAAATTGGAAAAATATAACTCCGGGTATAAAAACAAATTTTCAGTGAGAGTGTATGTGTGGGAGTGGGAATTTTTACTCTGTCCTGGACCCTGGATATTGAGTTCTACCTGGATTCTATCCGCATGTGAATTCATATATATATATATATATATATATATATATATATATATATATATATATATATATATATATATATATACATATATTCACATTCACACACACACATATATATATATTAATTTGTTTTGCTTAAACTTTATTTTAGATTGATATTCATATTCTATAAATGTTCTGTTTATTTAATTATTAACCATACTATTTACTCGATTGTAAGTATTCATATAAAATATGTCGGACTGAGTTCATTTCATATATCTATCTATCTATCTATCTATCTATCTATCTATCTATCTATATATATATATATATATATATATATATATATATATATATAGATATATGTATTATCAAATGAAACAAGTGTATTACTGGCAACATATATAGTTACAAAATAATGAGTAAGCATAAGTGTATTGATCTGTAAGGAATCGACTGTCGCCATATAGCAAATAGATAATGTTTAGATTGAAATATGCTCACACACACATAAACACATACACACACACACACATATATATATATATATATATATATATATATATTTGACTTGAACATTTGACAGATTAATTGACTAAAATACATAACGCATATAATATATATATATATATATATATATATATATATATATATATATATATTCACATACATACTGATAGATAGATAGATAGATAGATAGATAGATAGATAGATAGATAATATAAATTTAAATTTTAAGTTTTATTGTCGAGAGATCCTAGCGTTAAAATGTGATATAAATCTGTGCAGCGTTAAACAAACAGAATGAAAAAGAAAGATATTCACCGCATTTACTTAGTAAATAAAAGGTTGCGAAAATGTAATAAACAAAATCTGGATGAATATATATGTAAATATCATATTGGAATATGAAGTTTAATTTTTCTTAAAAAAAAAAAAATAGAAAATGCGTAATGCATATAATTATATTCATAGAGTGTGTGATGGGTAAATTGACACCATTTCCTTTTTAATTTTTCTGGAAACCTTATGACTGGCAACAGGACTATTCACCATGCAAACAAATGTAGGAAAACCCAGCCATGACTGTTAGATAATTTTGAGACCGTATCACCCATTACATCTGACCACGTAACTCCCCAGGCTGCAAAACACCTTGATGAATATGTGTTCTTGATAATGACTAAATCCGTCGATAATATTGAACAAAGCAGAAGAAAGAAATCATGAACTAATAGCCATAATTATAGATACAAAGTAAAAAAAAAAAAGATAGTGTTTAATTACCTATTTTACATGGATGATATCAAATTCTTTGCCAAAGATAAACATGAGATGAAGGGTCTTCTCAATACTGGAAAATGTTAGAGTTTTGAAATCGGTATCGATTTCTCATTAGATAAATGTGCAAAAAAATATTCAAGAAAGGCAGAATTACAGAAACACATTCAACCGATCTAGAGATTATAACAAAGTTTAGGGAACTGGAACAAGGGAAAGCCTATAAATACGTAGAGAAAAGCGGAGGAGATGGAATACAGCATAGCCAAATGAAGTTGAAAGTAAAAAATGAATACTACATGCGGATGTGTCTGGTGGTAAATGACAAGTTGAATTAAAAAAAAAACAAAACAACAAAAAAACAGAATATCGTTTCGTCATTTGGAATATTGAATTTGCATTCTTTTTTAGGTTCAAATGTATTTCAGTCCAGTGACAGTCAAAGTCTTTATAGCGGATATTCAACAACATCAGTAGCAATATTAATACTCTCAAAAAGTGTATTTGTCGAAAATATTACCTAAATCTCTTAAATCATAAATATATGAATAAAGGCGTTATTTATAAGGTTAACTTTGAACATAATGGCGAGACTAAATTTTATTTTGGTTCCACTGCCAACCACTAGGAAACCCGATATTACCATCATAAAAATACACTGACCAATAGTCAATATTCATATGCCACTGTACAGTCTTAATTTTACTGGGAAATTAAAGCAGCGGTAGATATTTAGACTTTCATCTCTAAAAACCCACCATTTACCGACCGAGGCGAGAAATGTAACCTTTGTTGATTAGAGAAAAGATCCATCCTCAAACACATTAATAACAACAATCTACTGAAGAAACAAAACGAACTTATGATAGCATGCATGCATAGGAAAATCTATCTATTTAAGTATTTTGATTCTGGTTAAATCAATTAACCCAACGTCTTATGTTTTAAGACTTACACCGATCCGTAATATTTTCTGTTTTGTTGCATTGAAAAGTTCCTTGCAACCTTACAACGTTTATTGATAATGTAGAATAAGACACAGCGTTCCTAATTCTTTTCTTTCTTTTCCTTAATTCCCAAGCTCATTTGTCTAGCTACACTTTTTATTTTTAACTTACATCATAATATTATTAAACATTAGCCCTATACACAGTGCAATGTTAATCCCTTGAAACATAAATAAATATTACTTATAAACATACGTAAATTCAACACGCCCACCCCTCACTTGATGATCATATTGCTTATCCCATATGCTTTACAAATCCTACCTTTAAACGTTTTTTTTAATTTTTTTACTCCATTTCACACAATACCTAATCATCGGTGTGTAGTTTTTTTTTTTTCCAACGGAAAAACATATACCATGTACGCTTAAATTATACACCATTTGTCCGATATTTCCCCACCAGCACTGAATTGAATTTATACCCCAATAGTTTATAATAACTTCGAATTTTAAATCTGTATACTATTTAACGTTACCCCCATGAGACCTAGTATATATATATATATATATATATATATATATATATATATATATATATATTATAAATTAACTGATTTAAAATATGTCTTTTTTTTTCGCTACAGTTCTAATATCTATAAGAACACCGGATTTATATATCTTACTTTGTTATATATATATATATATATATATATATATATATATATAACGGTATTAAGTACTTTATATAACATTTGTGCCCGACGTGTTGGGAAATCGTGAAACACTGAATTGCCCTATAAGCGTTTCTATAGGTGTATTTATTAATATATTTTATAGCTCTGTTTAAATACATTGAGCACTCTCTTTTTTGCATCATATATTAAATAAATACTTATTTGCTTAGATGTGTATGAACGCTATTTTACGACTATACAGTTGCTAATATCTCGTTATTTATTTTCTATCCGCACAACACTAATGCATATACACAGACGCACACAGACGCACACACACAGATATATATATATATATATATATATATATATATATATATATATATATATATATATATATATATATATATATATATACAACAAAAGAGGCAAACTACTGTCCTTTTACATATATAAAATATATTTATCTCAATTTTTAGACACATGCACGCACTCACATACACACGCATATATATATATATATATATATATATATATATATATATATATATATGTATATATATATATATATATATATATATATATATATATATATATATATATATATATATATATATATATATATATATATATATATATATATATATATATATGCATATATATATATATATATTAGTGACAGAAAATAGGGATATCAAACAAAATCAAATCGATATTGGCAATTGTAGAAAAAGAATCACAAATGTAGTAATCGCGATTGACTAAACTCGCCTCAATAATACAAATGGAAAGGCACCAAATCATTAGATGCACACATTTATATTGGTTTCGATTATTACATATGCTGCAATGAAAGGGAGGAGAGTGTACGAATGTCATTTAGTGCATAGTTGAGATGAAATTAACGTACTTTATAACGTTACTAAAAAAAAAAATCGCGATGTTATTGACATCAAAACTCCATTCAAAGTACTTCAAAATGTGGTAGGAGATCTGAGATTAGCATTGACTCTGTGAATAATGTGAAAACAAGTAACTCATCATTCCTTTCATAGTTGCCTTGGTGTGTTCAAAACGTGCATCATTTATCCCGGCATCAAAAATAGAGTTCAAAAACATCGGATACAGCGTGAGGCAAAAGTAGGTATACAGAAATGTAAACCAGCGTGCGTACAAAACGTATTGATTAAACAAACACATCCTTAATAAAAAATAACATATCAACTTACTGTATATCTACTTTTGCCGCTGTCTGTATATGCATCATTTTGATAATTAATTTCAAGTTTTTTTTTTTTTTTTATTATTATGATGAGTCTAAAATAATAGTAAAATCTATATTAGAAAAGAAGACATCTGATTCTCTGTCCGTCATGAAATCTACTTTATAGACGCACGTATAATGCGCCCTCTTAAGTTTTGGCTGCGTATGAGTGTCGTAAATTATACGCATATACACATATATAAAAATGCGCATAATTGGAAACATTTTGGATATGAGATATTGGATAATTATACTCGCGTCACTTTCGTTCTGGAACAGCCCTACCCAGAGACGAGCAATTAAATCATAAAATTGGAGACAAAACATCTGTCACTCAGTACTAATCCCATCTTTTTTAGCAGTGAAAATAATGTATTTTTCTTTTTTAAATAGAAAAACTCCAACACGGATTCCAACTAAGTTTCCTTTCGAGTGCTCTAGAATAAAAGCTAATACTATATAAGCATAACGCACTACATCTCAGACGGACAAAAATGAAAACAAATTAACAATCAACAGTAAAACCCCTTAAAAATGTCAAGTTTCCCAAAGTACTTGGCACAACAGAAACTATGTACAATTTTTCTACTCCCTTACTTTGTGACATGGCTTCCCTCTGTTTCATCTATAAATTTTATAAATACTCTAATTTTCATATCATTTGTTGTAATGGGCTATCCACCTTGTGATCACAGACTCTTAGCTTTAAGCGTTATGCAGGGGGCCGACACTATTTTTCAGACACTTTATTTTTTCAAGTTTTAGGTAGCACAGGCTGTCTGTACTGTTTTAGTGTAATGGCAATAACATTTAAAAACTGTTTCAATACTACAAATGGAAAAGCAGAATTCAAATTAGATGTATTTTTATTTTTTTACAAATTTTCAAATTACACGGGCGACAGTATTTTTCGGACATTGCAGAAACAATGCTAATAGTTTATGGCAGCACCCTTTTTTCATTGACTTCTATCAGTCTATGTTCATAATGTTCGTACATATTGATAATAACGTCTCTTCATGTTTCTAGCAGTCTATTTTTAGCATCTTGTATGCGCTGCCACAGTTCAGCCTCTCTGGTTATTTCTGGCCCGTCGTAAACAAGCTCTGCAAGCATTTCCCATATGTTTTCAATTAAATTTAAGGCTGGGCTTCTTGCAGGCCATTCCAGAGTAGTTATATTTGCTTCACACATCCAATTTTTCACTGATTTGGCCACATGGATGCTACAGTTATCTTCCTGAAAATAAAAGTGCTTTCCATTTCTTTTTCTATGAGTGGTAGGGCTCAAAATTTCTCTGTAGCTCAAGATATTTTGACGTCCTTTTAACCACACTAGCCACATGTTTCCATTCGGAAATACCATACCCCAAACCATGACTTCTCCTCCTCCCATCTGTCTCTTGTTGAGAATAGCAAGTTCACCTTTTCTTGACCATGTACACCACCCGTCAGGTCCATCGAACTTAAAACGTTTTTCATCAGTAAATATCACTTTCTTGAAGTCGATATGGTTTGTTATCCATCTTTTGGCGCTTCCCAACCTTGACTCCTTGTTTTTCTCCTCAGTGAAATTCTTTTCTTGATTTTAGTATGCTTAAGTCCAATTTCGTGTAGCTTTCTTTGTACAGTTCGAACACTGACGTCAAGTTCACACTTCTCCTTTACTTTCTTCGCTGTCACCTTTTCTCCAGATGATAACAACATCGTAACACTCCTCTTCATTCTTCTTTCTGTTCTCTTGGAAATTGTTTTCTCCGTCCTCTCTTCTTCTTCTTCCGCTCATAGTCTGTACTTAGCATGTATTCAACTGTTGACTTCGGTAGCTTCATCTCAGCAGCGATCTTTCGGATGCTGAGCCCGTCTTCTCTCTTCTTTTGAACCAAACTGATGACTTCTTTTGAATGCAGGATTTTCAGGATCTTCAGGATTTTCGTACGTTTTCGCAGTGAATGTTAAAGATACTCAAATGTAATGGTCAGGGTACAATTTACCTGCAGAAAATTTTCATATTGTAGCCGTTCGACGACTAAATCTTTAAAAAACCCGGAATTTGTGTCATGTCCGAAAAATAGCGTCGCGTAAGTTGAAGTAAAAATAAAGAAAACATGAAACCAAAGACAAACCCATCAATCAATGTTCATACCATTAATGGACAGTTACTGCTGAACTACCTACTCATCAACACAAAAGCTCTCGGCACCAAAAAAAAACACCTTTAAGCACACTTTTCAAAGTGTCCCAAAAATAGTGTCGCCCCCCTGTAGTCGATTAGTTGCTATATGTTATAGGTTTATTGAAATAGCTAAATATATCAAAAAATTCTATTCTAATAGATACTTTTCTCTCGTTTCCTGCCAACTTCGAATCTTTGAAGGTCAATCGTTTCTTTACCCGAAATCTGTTATTGTGTTGCCTTTTCTCCTAACTAAAGACTTTTCATAGTCTTCCATTTCCACTTTTTGGTCTCTCGCTCACCTGCGCTCCATATATAATAATGAAGCTGGGTTGCAGTCTGGTGAGTTAGGTAGCCAGATGTAAGGAGTGATTTGGTCGTAGAAATTGTCTGACAGTCATGGCTGGGTTCTCCTCTTTTTTTGGCATTGTGCAGAGTCTTGTTGCGTGACATAATGACTGCCAGCAGACACCCTCTTGACCGATGGCAGCACTACCCATGAATGTACTGGATGTAGTCCTCAGTGTTGAATCTGAGGCCATGTTGGAAGATGAATGGAGGCATAATATCGCCATCATTAATGATCACTACAAACACCGTCGTAATCACCATTAGATTCATCCACCTATTTCCGAAAACCCTGCATTGTCAAACACGCTGAGATGTTCGTACTGGAGAATCCTGTGCGAATGCCAAGCAGTACACTACAACGTTTTCAAATTTATGTCGCAGTGATTTGCGTTATGGTGATCGGTTTTCCTCCAAACGGTGCGCAACTTACGCTACTATAATGTGCAGGAGACAAAATTAAAAACGAACAACGCGAATATAAGAATAAGAATTGCCGACTATTGAAGCATCTCACCCTGTTTTCTCTGTTGTAGAGGATGATATTTGTTTGTGACTATACCCACTGAATAAATGGTGTGATTCACTTATGGTTTTGTGTTTGATGACTGAAATGATTTACTGACATCGAAGACTCAATGCCAGCTCTTCCATAGCTATAAAGCGATAAGATGCAACTATTGGAACAGACTCTTACTAATCTTGTCAATTACATGCAACATAATTTACTTTAATATATATGTAATCCAATAGCTTTCACCATCTTATATATAAAAAAATATGGGAGGTTGTATGTTATTTGCCTGTGCAAGGGGAATATTCCTACAGAGGATTTCGACGTTTGAACGCCCAATAGATCAGTTTAGAATTGAAGCGGTAACCAAAACAAACAGAGAATTAGATTATACTGAAATATTCTTGTGCAGAAGCAAATAAGTTCTTAAAAAAATCTGTAAAGAAAAGAAAAGATGTGATAGTGTATTCAAGCAGCCATACCCATGTCTTAAGTCAGCAGAATTGATATATATATATATATATATATATATATATATATATATATATATATATATATATATATATATATATATATATATATATATATGATATAGTTAGATATGATTTTGTGACCCTTTCACGCTTTTTTGCGATCATCACACGAACCCAGAATCACAAACTCATAAAAACAACTTATGTTAGCTTCATCAGTTATAGTGCGTGCGTTCTCCTAAGTAATGAGCATATCAAATAAAATATATATATATATATACATAAATATACACACACACACACACATATATATATGCCTAATACGTATACATATATATATATATATATATATATATATATATATATATATATATATATATATATATATTTGTGTGTGTGTAAATGTGTAATTTATATATTTATATATATCATTTTTTATATTATATAGGTGATATACTTATTGGAAAGCGCTGAATATCAATGATAGAGCTAACATATTTAGTAGAATTGATTTGAGACTCTGACCCTGACATTGCGATCTTCAGACAAACCAGGGTTACAAACTCAAATCAATAGAAACTATATATATATATATATATATATATATATATATATATATATATATATATAATAGTTATTAACAATTATGACAAAACATATTGTGAAACAGTGGTTTATAAGATGTGTTTTTATAATTGTTAATAAATATTATTATACTCCACTCTGTATTGGCCACTTTTTAAAATATAATGCTTCGACAGCGGAACTTACTTTACACTTTGTTTTTTATATATATATATATATATATATATATATATATATATATATATATATATATATATATATATATTATTATTATTATTATTATTATTATTATTATTATATAAAAAATAAACAGAAAATACCATAGTATATATTTAACTGAATATGATAAAATCCCCATAGAACTCTTGGAAATTTCATACGATTATTAATAATTATATATATATATATATATATATATATATATATATATATATATATATATATATATATATATATATCGTAATGTAAATACCATAATTAAAACAGGACTTTCAATTTTACTTATTTTAAGTCAAGGAGAGAATGGTAAAGCTGTATTACACGAAACCCTGGAGTCTGTTAAGAAATAAGTTCCTGGAATATTCATTAAATAATTTACAGACTCCACAGTTACACATATATAGATGCAAATAGGACACAAATAACCTCTCCCACACAGCCGCGTGCACAGACATAAAAAGGAACACACACAAACATATTTTTTTATTAGTATCTCCTATTCAAGGCTGTAAGTCTATAAAATCTGAGGGTTACAGGCTGTGGATGAATTAGAAACAGAAACATTAATAATGAGCTGAATGAGAAAAGATTAAACATGTTGACAGTAAATAGGGATTGAAATTGCATTTATCCCAAAGAGGGCTTTTAATCCATATGAGAGCTTAATGTATGTTACCGTGACAATTATAATAATATTAATAATTATGAAAACCATTAAAACCTGTATACTGATTTTACCTCTGAATCGCGCGGTATTTTATATTCTTATTTCTTTAATGGATTCACTGCGCACTTATTTCTCTAATTTTGCTGACTGTGAACATCTAGTAGGTCCTTATTATCTGTGTTAATTATAGGTCACCCCGAGCATAGCTCTCAAGAATTACAGTTCTCAGCATTTCATCACCAAAAATTATATAAATATGCAAACATCAAAGAACGCAACTAATTACTTGAATTATTCACCACCGAATCACATATCAGAGCGACTACCTTCGTAAGAATAAACAGAAAGCATAAATACCTACTTTCTATATAATGTCGTCCATATGCGTCTAGTAAATCGAATTAGTTTTGAGTTAATTCTTTATTAAAAATATTTGGCATATACCCAGATAACATGGGCAAAAAGAGATATTTGAACATGCAATATGGCATTTCAAATTGACATTTTGAAATATTTAAATGTGAGGCTAAATTTCCGTAAACTTAGGTAAATACCTTCCAGGCATTCATACATTATCCTTTAGGAATGTTTAACATTGTATTTAATAATAATAATAATGATAATAATAATAATAATAATAGTAGTAGTAGTTATAATAATAATAATAATGATAATAATAATATGGATAATTCATATGTCTTGTGGAGCTTTTTCTCCATGCAATGACCTCAATTACATTGCATGTCACCTCATCTGTTTGCATCTTTTTACTGTCCCTTGAAGTCCCTGGTTCAGATTTGGGGGCAGCACATACAACACAGAGTGAAGGAAATAATAATAATAATAATAATAAGAATAATAATAATAATAATAATAATAATAAGAAGAAGAAGAAGAAGAAGAAGAAAGATTTGGGAACAAATTCAAAAGGGAATTTCACGTCGGGGAAATAGTGTTATTGAGTCATAATCCTCCTGCTGCAGCCGCAATGAACATACCAAGGCAAGCATATGCAATGGATAAAATGCAGAAACAGTGACATGATGAATCTCTTCCTGGCCAATACTCTGCCCGCTCGAAAATAACATATTGCAAGAAACGCCATATCCATCAGTGATTGCGTAGTGCTGGATCAAAAATTGAAACTGAAGGATTTATCCATGATGCACAGGACCAATTCTTACTAAACAGAAATTATCAAAGATAGACGGCCCTAAGGAAATAAATTATAATTCCATGAACCTTTACAGCTGTCTGTCTTTTATCAATTTTTATTTGCTCTGTTTCACATGAAGCTCTCAGGATTACATCCTCCTAGTCTCGGCCAGAAATTCCCTGTAGACCCAGTATAAACCGGGGTTGGGTAGCCGTTTCCCGAGACGAGACTCTGCCCTTCAACATAGCCTCGTCTGGGAATCCTCTCTGCACGGAGACAGAGAGTTTGACCAGCACAGCTAGAGACGAATCTCCAACTGTAGGATATCTACCAACCGCTCCACGCGGTCAGATGTGGCACAGGACATAATTTAGTGTAGGGTATCCGAGCCCCTAGACCCCATATAAAACAGGGCCAGGTAGCTGTTTCCCGAGACGAGATTCTGCTATTTGACATAGCCTCGTCTGGGGATCGTCCCTGCCCGGAGGTAGAGAGTTTGACCCACACAGCTGGAGACGAATCTCCAACTGCAGGATATCTGCCAACCGACCCACGCGGTCAGATGTGACGCAAGGCCGAATTTAATGTTGGGCATCCGAGCCCGGAGGCTCTGCAAAAAATTTCCCGTAGAACACATATAAAACGAGGTCGGGTAGCTGCTTCCGAGCCGAGACTCTGCCCTTCGACATACCCTCGACTGGAGATCCTGTTTGCTCGGAGAAAGAGAGTTTTGCTAGCACATCTGGAGACGAATCTCCAACTGTAGACCAACATACAGTATTTACTACTGTATTTATGTGAATGGGGACATACCCATTATCGTCCGTAGGTATGCTACAGCAATATGATTAGTTCTTTAAATTTTTTTCCACAGGTCCTGGGCTTTTCTTTATTCTGAAGATCATTTGTCTTAAATATGCTTTCTTTTTTGCCCACTTAAAATTATATTTATCATCTTTATATTTTCTACTCTTATTCTTTGTTTTTTATCAGTTGCTACTTTAGGTGCTAATTTTGTCAAAAAGGCAACATAAATAATTTCATTATATATTAAATAATGACTTCATAAACACCGAGCAATTTAGGCTTAAATGCCGATTTTTCTTTTTTAATCTCTGATATTTTTCTAAAATTGACAACCGTTTCCTTCTTTGTGTTTATGTATGTACTGTTTCATAATATGTCTTGCTTTCTAATGTTATTGTTTACCTAAAGTTTTCATTATTAAAAAAAATAATTTGCTTTGGAACTTCTAAAACATGTAATGTATATAATGTTTATATCCGTACATTGTATATGTTCCAAAGGTTGTCATAACCTAGGATGATAGCGGAAACAACCTCGCACTGAGTGTTAGATGTATCCGTCTCATGCGTCTCAAATAGCCTCTCACGACTAAGTCCAACTCCAAGCTGTAGAAAAGGCGTAAGCTGAAAACTGGCGCCTCATAACAAGCCGCTTTAGGTCGATGGATATCAAAAGCCCAGGAAATCTATGCAGGGGAAGACTTATGACTTATTTGAAAACTCCGTTGTTCTGGAGCAATATCCCAACATGGAAAAGCAACGGATGTAAATACAGGCAGAACAACTCAGTGTGGTATCCCGAAGGCAATTGTCTATAAACACTGACAACTTTCCGGCAACTCCTTCAGTGGAAGAAACGGACAAGTGAAATAAATTTGAGTAAGACTGGCGAAGAAAAAAAAATCTGAATAGTAATATCCTCTAATAAAGAAAAGCGGAACAATCTGCACTGTAGATTGAATAAAGTGTTTAATTCGAAATTCCAAAAAATATCGAGTTCGAAGATGAGCATCTGGAGAAGGCCGGAAGATACAACAATTGAGTATAAAATTTCAGATGAAAATAAGGGTTCAAGCAGCTTAGTTGTTGATCTATGCTATTAATATACTTTCATCTTTTATTATGCGAAAACGGAACACGAGTGCCTGTGCTTGAAAACGTTGCAAAAAATGGGTTCAATACACTGTATTCTTTTTGTTGGTACGAACGAGAGTTGGGGACGTGTAATCAGGGGAGGAACACGTCCTACATATACCACCGCCGAGCCCTACGCCTTGGACAGGCCACTCTATATTTTCCACTAAAATGACTGAATTTTGAACAAAAGAAATCTAGCATAATTTTTGGTGTTCCCAATTGAAATGTTTCCGAACTGAAGGCGCGGGGAGGGTGTTAAAGAAATTTCAAGAAATTATCGGATTCAAAGCCTAGCTGAAAAAATGTAAATATTGCTATATGTATTTAAGAGTATAAAGCTTCTTGTTTTTTTATATAGGCATCAGATGATGATATATATATATTCGTAATCGTGGGGCTATAAGATATCATATTTATTGGTTTATTGATGTTAGAACATTTTTTTACGTATAAACAGTTTGTTTTAGATAAGTATACGTTATATTCATCGTAGAGGACGACCCAGACTAACCGCAACCAACCCTAAAGACTCCTACGATGCAACAAGCATTTGACGATTACAACAGATCTCAAGTGTTGAGCCAGCGGATAAAGAGAAATATGCATGACGAACATGCTATAGAAGGAGCCACTCGAATTTATAACAGAATCAAAGGCAATCCGTTGCAGATTCATAAATTAATTCTGCATGTCTCATTCCATATATACCACAGAGGAAGGCCAGGAAATCAAGTGTGCGGGTCACTTTCCGAAAGCCTAGGTCACCTTAAACAAATACCCGCCATCGGCACTTTCATCTACCCGCATATTCTTTCACCTCCAACCTATTCAAAGCCAAACAGCAATAGGGAATGGATGACGGGAGAAGGTTATGGTGAAACTGGTATCATCTATTCCTGAACCTTCAAGTTAGCGACGAATTTAGTCACCAACGCCATCATCATAAAAGAAGCGATCAGCAAAATAGCCATTAAATTCTTGGATAAAGCCGGCGACGGCTTTAAATTCTTTAAAAATGAATTCAATAAAGGTATACGATGGAATACAATGTTTTTGATGTATGTTTATGGTTGACAACGTTGTTATTATTAAATTATCAACGTTATTTCTCATTAATAAGTTGTGTTCTCTTCAATAAGGATAGCATAAGTAAAGTTGCTTTTCAAGTAGAGCTCGAATACATTAATTTCTTGTAATTTTGAATGGCCACATCATTCGGAGCCCTACAAATTATACTAACGTTGGTTGAAAAGTGACGAATTCATGTGATAAGAGATTTTACAAACCAATACCAGAATGTATTTGTTATTTTTGCCCATATATCACTTTCCAACGAAGTTTTAATAAATGTGAAACATATTGGAATTGATAAAGGTTTCCCGTTTTTAAATTATCATTCTGTCGGATTCCGACCCATATTGGATCTATAGTTGATCCCAAATTAAGCACACACACACAGACACACACGCGCACACGCACACACACACACACACGCGCACACGCACACACACACACACACACACACACACACATATATATATATATATATATTGTTTTAAGGTATACTATATTTATGGGATAAAGTGCTTAATATCAGAGACAACGTATATATAAAAGGGAAAATTGAAGTCAACACTCAGGGGCAGAAACTTGGATGGTTGACTTCAATGTTTATATATATATATATATATATATATATATATATATATATATATATATGTGGGGGTATGTGTGAGTGGTGTCAGATTCAAAGTAAAAGCCATTATTTCCTGAAATATATGTGTTACTGATTTTTGACAATCAACCACATCACTTGAGAAGACACCAGAAATGTTGAAACAAAATTAAACTCATGTTATAATATGTCTATGTTATAATTTTTGAATAAATAATATTTGCTCTACTCTCTATTTGGTTAGTGGACATTTATTCCGTATACATCAATCCTAGACTTTAGCATGCACACACCCGAACTAATACAAACAAACATATATATATATATATATATATATATATATATATATATATGTGTGTGTGTGTGTGTGTGTGTGTGTGTGTGTGTGTTATAATGTATGATATGTGTTGTTTGAAACAGTTTTCATCAATATTCTTTCTAAAATTACATTCCAAAAGCCGTCTCTTCAAACGTAGTCTGTCCACCATTGAAATGGCGAGCCACAGAATCAATTATCGATGCCTGAAGCGTCCCAAAATGGGGATGCCGATTGAGAATGTGGAATTGTCGTTAATAATCCAAAATACGTGTGGGAATCCCACTTTAAACCCGGCCTTGGGCCATATTCCATTCCAGTGGGTGCGTTGATAAATACCTACGTTACACAACATGACATTCACGTTTCACGAGTGTTAGTCAGACACTCTTTTTTTATCTCTTTGGAACGCGTATCGCCTTCGGTGAAGGAGTTAAGTGTGTAATTACCACGCTTTATGGGCTTTCAGGCGAAGTGAAAGAAAGCAAACATGTTCCTGGTTAAACCTCCCTTTTTTTCTTCGGTCGGGTTTATGTGAATGCTATGAAGGAACTGACAGGTGTGCTGTATTTTGCTCACAAACAATACACTTGAAGATTCGTAGTTTTTGTATATTTGACATATATTATTAGCATTTTTCAGAAATTTCTACACAAGGGAATATCATATGATATGAATAAGGGAATATTATATGAATTACTTTTTGGACCACAATCTTCATATTTGTTTTTATATTCACTATTTACATTATTCGGACTATATTTTATATTTATCATGTTCACTATTTACATTATTCGCCATATTTATCACAACATTTCGGCCGTTGTACGCTCCAACTGAACACTTTATTTCGCTCACTGGGGTAGATTGTTCTAGTTCATCCATGTCTAATGCATATCAGTTATCAGTTGCTTCCTGTTAATTCATCTCTCTAAGTTCTCCACCTTAACCAGGTATTGAACTCACATTCTTTGGGTTCTGTCAATGGATCTAACTAACACCTTTATCCACTGTGCCATTGAGGACATCTGTGGGTGAATTTCTGTGTATTATAAACCTAATTTCAGCAACCATTTTTTACCAGTGTTCATATTGCATATTTTGTTGTTATCATTGCATCATCACAGAAATATAGACAGATCCATTCGGTTGTTGCATTTTCCTGCTTTCGTCAGCTGCATCTACCCTCTGCATTTCTTCTCGATGAATACACGGTTGATTAAAGAGATCTGATCCCATGATAGATATGAATTTAATCCCTGGAGTTTCTAAATCCGAATATTTCCATACTCTGATTCAGTGGAAGAAACGGACAAGTGAAACAAATTTGAGTAAGACTGGTGAAGAAGAAAAAAAGTGAGTAGTAATATCCCCTAATAAAGAAAAGTGGAACAATCTACACTGTGGATTGAGTAAAGTGTTTAATTCGAAATTCAAAAAAATATATCGAATTCGAAGATAAGCCTCTAGACAAGGCCGGAAGATACAACAGTTGAAAAAGTTTGAGTATAAAATTTCAAGATGAAAATAAGAGTTCGAGCGGCTTAGTTATTGATCTATGTTATTAATATACTTTCATCTTTTATTATGCGAAAGCGGAACCCGACTGACTGTGCTTGCAAATAACGTTGCGAAAAATGGGTTCAATATTACAGGGCGAATAATCAGGTAATAGCCAACACCTGATTTCAAGAAGATTAGATACGTATGTGGACATGGAGATGCCTAGGAGGAGAAACCAAAAAAACAAAAAAAAAATATATCGAATATATTACTACAAATAAGAGATTTAAGAGAGTAGTTTTACAAATTACGTGATAGGTAAATTCAAACAAAAATTACTGAAATTGAAAATGGATGAAACAGTACCTAAATCAAAATGTCACAGACTCCTGAATGACGCGAATGTGAAGGGAACTATATAGACAATTTTAAAAGCAGATACATTGGACAAAATGAAAATGGTACCACGAAGTGGGACACATCCAGAGAAGCTTCAGTAAGATCAGCAATTGAGATCTTCCCAAAGAAAACTAGAAATGAAAACAAGAATAATGAAAAGCGGGCAAGAGGCAATGTCAATAAACAGCACATATTATACGACACTGCCCAAAGAAATTAGAAACAAAAGCATGCAAGATAAAGAGGAATGGCTTAACAAAAATGTGCAAAAATAGTATCACAATGAGTATCATAATTAAATGACGTACGTATAAAATATGTGAGAACTAACAGGGCCATGCTAATCAACAGGATGCGTGGTATCCAGACCGGGCATTGATATTATAGAGATTTTCAAAACGTAGCTTAGATGTGACCATCGGCCGAAATTATGGGACACCCAGTGAGGATCAAATTTACTACTCAATTGTAATCATACTTTCTAACCATTACACAACCTCAAGCCCACCCCCCGACATTGACATTATAGTAGGAAAATACATCAGAGATGGAATGTATACATCGTAGAAACATTTTACTATAAAAAAAAAAAAAACGAACAACAACAAAAAAAAAAACAAATTGCTACTAAAATATGTCAATATTATGGTGATCATCATCGAAATATTTAGTTGGATCCCCACTAACGCTAACCGCTATGCAAAGATACATTAGACTATTTGCCAACGGCGACCGCCCCTGCATCCATGTTCTACATTTGCAGCACTTGAAAGCCTTTTGTTTTTGCACAGCTTTGGTTAGAATAGCTATATCCGTGATATGAGACGTTGCTTGTGCTGAGGTCAGCATTGTTTAATCGGTTTAATATGAAAATGCACACGGATTTTATTGCCTTACTTAAGAATGATGCATTCACTGTTTACAATTTGTAAACTAAACTAATACTTTTTTTAAAAATGTGCGCCAGATATTTCTTGGTAGTTACGTTCACTTGTAACAGATTTATAATTTCCGATAAGACGTGCATTATCTCTCATTTCCCGTTTCCAAAACTGAATTAGAAAAAATTACTAATTGATTTGGTTGATTTATATCAAATGGTTAATTACTTTTTAGCGTTTCAATCTTAGAAAGAAAATTCTTGTTAAACGTGTTAAATATTTCGGGAAGTGGATTAGAAATTTAGATAACTTGATACAGACTAATGTCAAGGTAATTATAAATATTTATTTATAGAACTAGAATTGATTATTATAAACTAAATAGACATAATATGTCTATATTATTCAATGAAACACATTTGAACGAATATATGCAGCCTCTCTCTCTCTCTCTCTCTCTCTCCCTTTATATATATATATATATATATATATATATATATATATAATTAAATTTAAAAGAAAAACAGACCACTTTAAGGTACCATTATAATAATTTATTTCACCAGAGTCCTTTTAAACGACGCCGGATCATCAGATAGCACTTCCAAAAATGAAATGAAATGAAAAATGAAATTAAAATTGATGGGTAAAGTATAAGTTCTTATAATTTAACAGAAAAATGTAAAAGGGATAGTTAAAGAGACATGGTAGAGTATAGTGAGGATTAATTTCATATCTCTCTCAATTATATTAGTATATATATATATATATATATATATATATATATATATATATATATATATATATATATATATATATATAGTATAGGGATAAATGTATAATGAATAAATTCAAATAACAAAAAATACTATTCTTAAAAGAGTCCTTAATACAGAGTAGAGGAAATATAATTTATTCCAAAATGATAACATAAATATGTTATAAAATCCCTATAAAAATAGCCATTTTTCTTACAAGACTTCTAGTGTCTTATCAAGTGATGGTGTTGAATGTAGATTAAAGGGTTTATTATTCTTTAATCTACATTCAACACCATTCACTTGATAAGACACTAGAAGTGTTTTGTAATGATTTTATAACATATTTATGTTATAATTTTCGAATAAATCATATCAATATCTATCTATCTATCTATCTATCTATATATATATATATATATGTGTGTGTGTGTGTGTGTGTGTGTGTGTGTGTGTGTGTGTGTGTGTGTGTGTGGTGGCATTCTACCGGTTTGCGAGAACCGATTCTTAAAATTATAAAAGCGACGCGAACCGATTTTTGGATAATCCGAAAATAACCTTATATATTATTAGCAGATGGTCTATGTAAAACGTTATTTACGCTACTTGCTGTAGACATTCGTCCTCTAACGTTTTGAAGTTCAAAATGTGGAAAATCTTTGAGGCATAAATTTGATAGTCTTCCCTCAGATGTTTAGGACAGCAGCGATTCAGTTCGAATGTGTGTAAGCATCTTATGACACTAGAGTCAAAAAGATTCATACCTCTGAACAGAAATGCGAAGGGTACAGACTTTCAATCTGCAAATATTTTAATAAGTAAATGCTTGCTATTAAATTATCAAAATGCTTTAATTCTTTTTTTTTCTTCTTTTTTTTTTATGCTCCAAAGAGATTTCTTTCCATTCAGATTGAATCAAATTAAAGAGAATTGGTTCTTAATTACCTACCTTTATAGAAACGGTTCCTGGAAATTTAGGATGTCGATTTTCTGTGGCACCATGCATCATTAGAAAACTGAATAGAGATATTCATAAATATATGATTTATTTTTATTCGGTTTGTTAACCAGTTGATAGTTATTTAGAGATGAAGAATAATTGAGTTTTGAGAATAGTTCTCTAATTGTATTTAGGCGATCCGAAGGAAAGAAGAAGGAAGAGAAAGAAAGAAAAAAAAAGGAAAGAGAAATAGATAGTACAAAACCCGGCCATAAGTAAAAAAGAGTAAAAACAAGGTTTAAAAAGATATCTAGGCCAAAGTACCTGACCGAAATCCACGAAAAATAGAAATTGTTATAATTGATTGAAGGAATAAAGTTTAGAAATAATAAAAAGAAAGAAAAGGGAAAAGGCAGGAACATGATAACGAGACGGGGTCGCGAACGAATGGGCACACGCGCGATTGATGCATAACAGATGTCGGTCAACACCTGACCTACTTTCGTGTCCGCGTGGAGTATGGGAGTTTATTATCAATTTGGTTGAAGAAATAAAATTTTAGGGACAATGGAAAAAAAATATTGATAAGGTAACAAACGAAAAGGGGTCATTCATTGACCGCTGGGGAAATGTATACGATAAAACAAAACATTGATACACGAACCCTGACCATTTCTAGGGTTGAAGATAAGAACCACCCAAAATGATGAGTGGAGAATATTTTCAATTTAGATAATTAAGATTTTGTTAACAGGCCCCGAGCGAAGGAAAGAGGTAAAACAATTGTTTTAGCTCGCGGAAGACGCCGACAGGTCGGAAAAATTCTTTCTTTAAGTCACATCTAATTAGCGGCAGGCTGTTTTGACAAGAAACCGGGATTGTCCTTTTCGTACGAAAAGGACAATTTAAATTTTGTTTTTTTTTAGCAAGGTGTTTCTTCCCCAGAACAAAGCCACGGATTGTCCACGCCCGATTAGAGACGTCACGAAGGAAGGAGGGAAGATACCGACCAGAATCTCATTAGACGAGGGCAGTCACATGATACATGAGGGAGGAGAAGAAACACCCGACTAGAGTCTCATTGGCCGAGAGCGGTCAGGTGGTGTGCAAGGGAGGAGGAAAGATGCTCGACCAGGACCCCATTGGTCGAGAGCGGTCACCTGACATACGAGAGACCAGGGGAAGCGGGTATGCGCCTTCCCCCACAGAGGCACTGTAAGGAAGTAGGAGTGAAAGTAAGGGCGATAATGGGAAATCAGAAATAATACGACTTTAGAATTATCAAGAAAACCCTGGCGCCGACAGACCCACCCCAGTTTGTTACGGCGTCAATAAAAGCAGGACCCCAATCGACAGAAATCAGTTGCAGGGCGGACAGCGAGGGAGCTTGAACGCGGGCGGCGGGCCCGGTTCATTCGTTATTTTTTGCGGGCAAGAGAATCCGGAGTGAAGAAATTCGTCCAGCCCAAGTCGAAGAGAGAAAAATTGCTCGAAAGCCGCAGAGAAGTTGGAGTTGCAGCCCGAAAAACCGCAGAGAAGTTAAAGTTGCAAGCCGGACAGGCAGAAGAGTTGCAGGCCGGACGGCAAGAAGAGTTGCAGCCGGACAGGCAGAAGAGTTGCAGGGCGGACAGGCAGAGAGAAGTTGGAGTTGGGTTTGCGCCTCAGACGAAGAAGAAGTTAATTTGCAGTTGCGCCGGAAAGAAATCAAGCCTAAGAAGAGAAATTCGTCCAAGACAAGTCGAAGTGTGAAAACCAAGCCTAAGAAGAGAAATTCGTCCAACCCAAGTCGAAGTAAAATTCGCCCAACTCAAGTCGAAGTGAATAAAGTTGACCGAAGCAGAAGAAAAGTTAATTCGCGCACTGACGGCGAGGGAAATCAGCCGTGAACGACAGGCAGAAATCAGCGCCCAGTGTTGAAACCAAACCACACCCCGAAATGCAAATTTCTAGAAAACAGTAGGCAACCTGAAGTCTTAAAGTTGTATGGTAGAAGCTTGGTGCCACAGTCCATAAAACGGGTCGGGAGGTAGGAACAATTTTGTGTAATGAACATTTAGATAAAAAAGGTTGTTACCTTTTCTTTTCAGTAATTTTTGACCTTGCGTGTTTTTCTTTTTCTTGTGTGTTACCACCCACGTTGAACTTAGCTTGCTTACGGCCCCAATCCCTGTTTGATCCCGTCTGCCTAAGATCTAATCACAACGTGGGTAGGCAGACTGGAGATCAGTGCAGTTACCCTAGTAACCAGGCGTTGGAAGCGAGTTGGGAACGGCGAGACTGGTGTTCATCTAACCAAAGCGTTAGAACGTCACACTTGGAGCAGCGAGGAGCGAACAGCTGACGCCGCGGCAAGACGTCACAACTGGTGCTGTCCGTGACCAGGGTATCAGAGCCTGGAGAGCACGTGACGTCACAACTAGTGCCGCGAACGACAGGGTCGACGCTGCGACCAGGGGGGGGGGCACGTCACAATCGGCGCCGCGACCAGGATCAACCCTGGACCAAGCGACGTCACATTTCTCTAACAGCATTTATTTTTGTTTACCAGCCTCGAATCATATTAACAAATATGGGCCAACCGAAAAGATTCGAACTTGCAGGGACGTAAAGAATGGAGGACGTATAATTTTTTATAATAAGCTTTCTCAAATATTCAGGCCAGTAGCCGAAAATAAAGACTGATTAATAAATAAACGAAGACTCTTACTCAAACACAATCACCCACTAAAATTAAAGTTTAATTAAAAATAAAACAAATATCAATTATATATATATATATATATATAATTATTTTTATAAAAAAATTTATAACATAAGTATGTTATAAAATCACTACAAAAATAGCCATTTTGTTTCAACACACTCTGTGTCTTATCAAGTGATGGTGTTGAAAAGAAAATAAATGGTTTTAAAAGTTTCAGATTAATTAACGATCCTACACTAGGGGGAGCATTGTTACAAAAGCTAGAATAACCAATCAAAAACGAAGTACAGAAAGATTCAAAAGCTTGACAACAAAATCCTGCTATTATAGCTATTTAGATCTTTAAATACGTGTAATATTAAAAATAATTTTTACTAACTAATAATTATAAATTTATATGTTAAAATTTAATATTAAAATTAAAAACTGGCAATTTTTAAAATCCAAATTTAATCACTATTAAGTTTAAAAACTACAAAATTATTGAGAAAAGAAAAAAAATATATATGTTTATTCAATTCATTTCTTCATTGAAATTACGTCTGACAAGACAAAAATACAACAATTGCCGGTCATCTGATAATACATGTATATATTTTTTTATTTCCGTTTTTTTTAAAGTTTGTGAATATGGTCTTAAACTCACGTGCGTGACACAACAAAAAACAACAATCAGATTATAATACATACGCATCCAGACTAATTAAAACACACACACACACACACACACACACAAACACACACACACACATACACACAAAAAAAAAAAAAAAAAAAAAAAGATATTTGAAATAATGAACAACTCTACAGCCCTTTAAAAAAAAAAGGAGACGTGAAAACTAACACTTTTACACACACACAGTTAAATGTGAATTTTTTTCTACATACACATAGATACACACCGATATACACAAAACATACAAACAATGGCATAGACATTGAGAAATCTGTTTGTTTAAATATTTCAGACTTAAATAAATGCTAACCACTTATTGAATTATAAAAAGGGAGCAAATATATAAAAGATAAAAATGTTTAAAATAATATTATTTAATATATTAAAACGAAAACTCTAAAACAATAAATATCAATAAAAATATATATATATTATTAATCATATAAGTTGATAATAGTTTCATTATATATTTGGCAAAGAAAAACAGGATAAAGAAATCAACAAATATATATATATATATATATATATATACACGGCAGCAAAAACAAATTAACACACATAAAAAAAAAAAAAAAAAATATATTCATACAACATATATACAAATACAACGAATAAATATATAAACATATAATACATATACATATACATATCTATGATTTTGAATACATATGTACGTACATATACATATAAACCTAAATACACACATATATATACACATAGACTTTTTATATAAAGGTTATATATAAAAACAGTCATGATATACCAATAAATATACCTACACATACACACAAACTCATACATAATAGGTTCCAACACACACACCTATATATATACATACACAAATATAAATAAATATATATAACAATACATACATATATACAAATAAAAATATATATATCCATATTTATATCTACCTGCAATAAAAACCACCCATATATACATGCATACATAAAAATACAAATTCAAACAAATACATATATAAAAGAATAAACATATAGATAAGGCCCATACTTCAAACACCAACACACAGCAATATACATATAGTCTAACATACATAATACATTCATACAAACAAAATATACTTAAATATAAATACACATATATAATAAAATAGGACATAGATATATATATACATATATATATACACACATATATATTTAATATATATATATTTTACATCAACATACTTATATATATATATAAACAAATATATTGTGGCAAAATGAAATCATTCATTTTGAGGAACGAACTCATTACTCAGGTAAATCCAAATAGTAAAATTGAATTATACCATTATAACGTGATTTAATATATACATAAATATACATACATCATACACACACATACACACATACACTATACATATATATATAATATATATATATATATATATATATATATTTATATATATATATATATATATATATATATACTTATATATATATATATATATATATATATATATATATATATACATACATAATATATACACATACAATAAATATAATATATATCTTTACCATATTTACAATTCTATAATCATACAAATTATAATAATTATTAATCTTTTATACATATAGTTACCTTAACACATAATATTATATTGATATATACATGTCATATATAAAATAAAAAAAGAAAACTTTAAAAAAAATTTCAAAAAAAAATAAAAAAAAAAAACCATAAATATATATATATTATATAAATAATATATATATAAAATAAATATATATATATATAATTCAAAACAAACACAAATATATGCTAATTCCAAAAAAAAACAAAAAATTTACCTGCAATAAATATATTTATATAATTAAATGAAAATCATTTCATTGACAATATATATAATGAATAAATTTATAATTAAATTTTATATATATATTTATTTAAGACAATTTATTCATTATTTTTTAAATGTAAAATTTAAATTTTCATTGTAAATATGAAATAATCCATTAAACACGAAACAGTACATTTAAATTTTATAAATTTATTGAATTATGAATTTTAATATATATATTTATATTGCATAATATCACACTCCATACTGAGGAATAAAAGGTATTATATAAATATATTTATGGTTTTTATTTTTTTACATAATAGGGTTTTACCATAAAATTACATATATAATTTAATTGTATATATATATATATATATTAAAAAAAATACAGTGATTTAAAAAGGTTTTTATTACATTGTATGTATTTTTTATATTTTCATGTCATGGTTTTGAATTACATATGTCACATTTGTGTGTTCAATGTATAAATAAATATCCATAGATTATGAAATATATATATATATATATATATATTTATATATATATATATATATATATATATATATATATGTATAAATGTATATGGTTATATATATATATATATATATATATATATACATATATATTTTATGTATATATATATACATATATGTGTGTATGTTTATTAATATATATATATTTTACGACAATAATTTAAATGGTTCATATTATTACATACAAATGAATTCGTTCCTCATTTATATTTATAAAATATATTTAAAATATATATAAATACCACATTATAAATAAATATAATATATTTTGTGCATATATATATATGTATATATATATATATGTCATATGTATTGTGTATGTGTATTTATAAATATATATTTAATTTTATATATATATATAATGTTAGAAAATATGTATATTATGTGTGTTGGTGTTTAATATATTTATTATTATATGCCCCATATTTTATATATATATGTATTTGGTTTAATAGTTTATTTTTATTATGCATGTAATATATATATGGTTTGATTGTTAATTTATAATAGATATATTTATGGATATATATATATATTTATTTGTAGATATATATTATATGTATATATATTTATGTAAATTTTGTTTATGTATATATATAGGTGTGTGTTTGAAACCTATTATGTAAGTTTGTGTGTATGTGTATATGGAAATTTTGGTATATGAAAATTTTTTATATATCTAAGTATGTGTGCATAAAAGTCTATGTGTGTATATATGTGTGTGTATTTAGGTTTATATATATATGTACGTACATATGTACTTGTTATCATAGATATGTATATGTAACGTATATGTTTATGTTTATATATTTATTCGTGTGTACACAAAAACGTATATGTATGTATGAATATATATATTTTTTTTTTTTTTATGTGTGTTAATTTGTGTTTTTTTGCCGTGTATATATATATATATATATATATATATATATATTTGTGGATTTCTTTATCCTGTTTTTTTTTGCCAAATATATAATGAAACTATTATCAACTTATATGATTAATAATATATATATATTTTATTGATATTTATTGTTTTAGAGTGATGAAAGTTTTTTAATATATTAAATAATATTATTTTTAAACATTTTATCTTTATATATTTGCTCCCTTAAGTTATAATTCAATAAGTGGTTAGCATTTATTTAAGTCTGAAATATTTACTGGTTTGTGATTTCTCAATGTCTATGCCATTGTGGATGTATGTTTGTGTGTATATATCGGTGTCTATGTGTATGTAGAGTGTATTCACATTTAACTGTGTGTGTGTATAAAGTGTTAGTTTCCACGTCTCCTTTTTTCGTAAAGGGCTGTGGAGTTGTTCATGTATTCCTCTTTTTTTTTTTTTTTTTGTGTTTTTATGTTTGTGTGTGTGTGTGTGTGTGTGTGTGTGTGTGTGTGTGTGTATATATTAATTATGTCTGGATGCTTATGTATTATAATCTGATTGTGTTTTTTTGTTTGTCACGCGTGAGTTTAAGACCATATTCACAAACTTAAAAAAATAAAAACGGAAAAAAGAAAAAAAAATATATACATGTATTATCAGATGACCGGACGAATTGTAGCTTTTTTGTCTTGTCAGACGTAATTTCAATGAAGAAATGAATTGAATAAACATATATATATTTTTTCTTTTCTCAATAATTTTGTAGTTTTTAAACTTAATAGTGATTAAATTTGGATTTTAAAATTGCCAGTTTTTAATTTTAATATTAAATTTTAACATATAAATTTATAATTATTAGTTAGTAAAAATTATTTTTAATATTACACGTATTTAAAGATCTAAATAGCTATAATAGCAGGATTTTGTTGTCAAGCTTTTGAAATTTTCTGTACTTCGTTTTGATTGGTTATTCTAGCTTTTGTAACAATGTTTCCCCCTAGTGTAGGATCGTTAATTAATCTGAAACTTTTAAAACCATTTATTTTCTTTTCAACATCATCACTTGATAAGACACAGAGTGTGTTGAAACAAAATGGCTATTTTGTAGTGATTTTATAACATACTTATGTTATAAATTTTTTTAAAAAAATAATTATATCTGCTCTACTTTGTATTGAGCACTCTTTTAAGAATAGTAATTGTTGGTTATTGGAATTCATTCCGTGTATACCAATTATATACTTTTTATATATATATATATATATATATATATATATATATATATATATATATCAAACATCCATTAGTTATTTATATATATATATATATATATATATATATATATATAATTATTTCTTTTAGGATATTACAAAAAACATGTTTAAAATCGCAATTATGTTTCAACACTACAAATGTCTCTTCGGGTGATGGTAAACTACTAGCGAGTGAACGATGAATTTAATTTCAAAAGAATATTTTTCGAGAAAAAATACAGTATATATATATATATATATATATATATATATATATATTATTATATACATATTATTTTAAGGCATATATTTATGGGTAAATATACTCAGAGATAGAGCGTATTGGAATATAAAAATTTGACACTATTTTCAACCCCAATATGACAGTCTCTTTCATGATTGAAAGCAATCTTCAGGTCAGATATGTTGTGTTATATCAGTCTAACTGTTATTGTGTGGCTGGTAATCGAAGAGAACTTATCTCAAAAGGTAGAAACAAAAGTATTTTACATCGGAAACTAAAAACGAATGCACTGCAAAATAGCAACATGTATAAATACAGACTTTATGAACTACATATCACGCAGATAATGTATATTTTAGGCAAAGCCATTTCTTCAAACTAAACAAATGAGATAACCAACTCGAAAAAAATTAACATATTCTAAATAAACAAATCCAATAAATATTAATCAATTTAACAAAATACGAATGCACACATAAATACTAGTAAATGTCATATTAATCAATTACAAATATTAAAGTAATCATTAATATATGATGAGTAAACAATTAACAAACGACTTCATGAACAAATAAACACACTTAGATCCAAAATTATTTTTACTCAATAGAATAATTTGGAATATCGTCGTTACCGCCCACTGAACTATTTGCCATTATATATAAATAGTCGAGGCAAAGCGTAATAAGCATGGCCTGAAGATTGCATTAAAAACATGAAATAGTCTGTCGCCAATGATTTTTGACCTGAGTGTTCATCATATATATATATATATATATATATATATATATATATATATATATATATATATATAGAGAGAGAGAGAGAGAGAGACAGAGACAGAGACAGATATTCCAGATTGTTGAGAGATATATGTGCGTGTGAATGTACATTTAAGTGTGCATGTTTCTAAATTTTTCCAGGGAGGCAAGCTTATTAACCGTGATATCACAATGATGTGTCTCATTGATTCAGTGAGCAAAGCTCAGTTGTGGCACAAGGCCTAGATTAATGGGCACATATTACTCACTACTCAGTCGTAATTGATCGAGCGAGACAAGGCTTAGTAATCATTATACCACGTCGGAGAGCCCAGTAATTTACAGCTTAGTTGTAGCAGAAGGTCAAAATTATGGAGCACCGAGTGAGGATCGAAGAAACTAAGTCTCAATAATCAAATGAGACGAGCTTGGTAACGATTACACCTCGAATCGACCATATGTCAAAGAGAATGGATATATTTATATATTTGGTTATGTGGGTATGTCATTGACATTTGTGTGGACATTTTATTTGAAACTACATATTAGATATGTACGTTTACATTTAAATTATGTTTATATGTTTGTATAGAATATGCTTACAGTATGGTATAAATGTAATTATTTAAATATTACGACGGTCAGATTCCAATCAACACCTGACGACTGCATCACTCTTGAAAATCAGCTGTTGTGGAACCGGTGACAAATTATGGGCCACCGAATGACGATCGTAATTTCACTAATCTATTTTTGTGCCACAATTTTCTGTTTTTTTTCTCTCTCATTCTCTCTCTCTCTCTCTCTCTATCTATATATATATATATATATATATATATATATATATATATATATATATTAACGGTACAATGTGATAATCCATATGGAATTTCCAGGAGGATATAGAGCCAGGAGAGGTCTATGTCAAAAGATAATGCAAAAGCGTAATAAAAGATTAGGAGCTACTCTTTTAGAGATTCCATCAAATAAAAATGATTACCGATGGGATTATTTGTGCTTGATATTCTTTAATTAATTAATATATCTATATCTATATCTATCTATCTCTATATATATATATATATATATATATATATATATATATATATATATATACTAAGTTTAATATTAATGGACGTAGCCTTAGTAGTTTTCCGTCTCCTAAGAAAATTGAATCGTTTATTTGTGTGTGTGTGTGAGAGAGAGAGAGAGAGAGAGAGAGAGAGAGAGAGAGAGAGAGTAAAAGAAATTGAGAGTGTGTGTGATTGACATTAGTTGGTACATCGCCTTATCATTAATCTTGGTCAACAGTCATAAATCTCTATCCCTTTCAATAGGGTGCTAGCTTTTGAAAAACTCCAGAACGGATAGGGAGTTAAAATATTGATTGTATCGAGGAACTGACAGACATGAATTATGCGTTTGGTGCCAAATTTTCTGCACGATACATTACGAATCGGTGGGTTCATTGCCCTGATGAAAGCTACTCTAACAGAGTACACAAGTGCCATCAGTGCCAATTTACAATAAACTTTTGAAAACCCCACAGAGGACTTCCTGTTCACGCATAAGCAGTAAGATCAGGCAACATTCAGTAATTGCATATATATATATATATATATATATATATATATATATATATATATAAATAAAATATAGGTCAAAATGAGTATGACAAACTGTACATAACATTTTAATTTAAAAGAGGGCTCAATACATAGTTAGAGCTAAACATTATTTATTTTAGGATACTAAAACATGTTAAAAATCGCTACACAATTACTAGTATTCTATTTTTTAGACCTCGTATAAAACTGGGCCGTCCTGGGTAAGAGATTAAACTGCATCTGCGTCCTAGGTAAGACGATGAACTACGTCCAGCAGCAAGGCCTCTGATCAGGAGGTTTTGAGGAGCATGAGACCACCTATTAATTGCTGGTGTCCCCAGGTCCACCCTGACACGGGATGGTAGCACCTGTCAGGGTCCCATCTATGGGCAAATAATTAACTATTACCAGTAATACTTTTGTGAAAAAAAATTATTAACATCAATACAATTTTGAAGGAAAAAACAAAATATTACCAGCAATAAAAAACATTGTTGGCATTAAATATCCCATTAAGGTTGATATGCTGTAAAACAAAATAAACCAAACCAATCTAAACCAAAGAATATATATTCAAATTAAACGAATCTATCCTAAAAATGCTGTCGTCATTACATAACCCATTAAGGTTGATATGCCATAAAACAAAATAGATCAAACCAAGCTAAAATTGGGTCGGGTAGATATTTCCCGAGACAAGACCGCTCTGTTCGGAGACTGAGAATTTGACCAGCACAGCTGGAAACGAATCTCCAACAGCAAACCAACTACTGTATTTATTTGAATGGGGACATACCCACGATCATCCGTAATTACGCTACAACACCGGTACGTGAAGTTAATCTGCGACATTTTACATTCAGCTGGATTGAAGTGCCACATATGGCTTTCGGCTGTTTTTGTGATGGCCACATTAAATTCCTTGGACGTTTCACATTGATATCCTTTATAATAATAGCCAACGCATTTACTTGTTGAAAATATCTTCCGTCTTACGATGGATTCCCTTATATGTACACACCTGAGCTCATAAAAGCCTGCCACCTGTTTGTATGACATCCTACATTAATACCGAACGGGACAAGGTAAAATTTAACAGAAATGTAGTATAAATAATTTAAGTGTACTAAAATATTATGTAATGTTGGTCCTACTATAAGGCAATGAATACTGTAGAAAAAGATTTGACACAATATAAAATGTGGTTCTAAAGAAGCACGCTGAAAATACCAGAGACTCTATCATGTGAGTAAAAAGGACGCTCTAGGAAAATTAAAAACTAAAAGGACGCTTATACTTAGTATCAGACAGAGAATATTGAAAAGTATTTGGGCACGAAAGAGATCATGGTGAATTTGAAACTTACAGGATATATTGAAGCCAAGAGAGGCACACGAAAGCAGACATAATACGCGTAACCCACTTGTGGAAACTGTTGGCAAAATATGGATCAGGATATCTAGCAAAAAGAGAAACATTCCTGAATAACAGGAAAATGTGGAAGGCTTGACCGCCTACTTTCGGAGGTGACACAGTACAAAGCAGAAGAAAACTTATAACATAGATTTGAGTGATTTCCTTAATGTATACGCATAATTTTGCGTGACGTTCTTAAAAAAAAATATTGTATGAAAAATGTTTTCAATTAACATGTACTTAAATTTTTCATGTCAATCAATACATCATTTTGTTTTAATTCTGTACAATTACATAAATTTCATTAACAAACACAATTATAATATTATTTTAAGAGGAGTGCATTATAATGTTCGTATACGGTCATAGTTTTTGGTTAATAATATTGTAAAGCAAACACTGGAACAAATGATTAATGAAGAAAAGATTTACTCAAATGAAGTACATGTGTTAATAATACAATAATAGCGAATAGCTTAATTCAGTGCGACAATGCGTACGGCTGAACGGTACGCCTTGCGACCCATTTTGCGACGCCGTTCCTGTGAGCAGATCTTCCAGTCAGAGCGAATGGAAGAATCTATGTTCAGCAAAAGGCTCGGCCACTTTCTAGAGAAACGAGTGAAATCAAATTCATGCAGTAAGTGAGAACAATGCAAATCTATCTATCTATAAGGACAACTGAAGGTTGATAATGTGTAATTTTACTCATAATATGTATTATATATATAGGGTGCGATGGATAAATTTTCGTCTAAATTACGCAAAAATGAAAATAAGTGGCATCTCATTTTAACTGATACATTTACCATATTTGTCTATATCTTTGAAATGAGGTATTATGACTATTTACATTATTCGGACTGTCATCCTCATCTTCATTGCCGTTTTCACTACGTTTCGGCTGGTGTACACTTTACTAAAAATACACAAAAAATATCTTGAAATACGAAAGAGAAATTTTCTTCAATAAAATCGTCATTGACATAACCACGCCCTTCAGACTTTGGAATCTCTCTTCTGGGCTGTCTCTTTGCTTAAGGTGCTGAATGCTGTCATAATCCTTGTCATCAATTCATCTTTGGTGTTACGAGGAATTTTGTTGGCACATAAAATAATCCAGGAGTTAGGTGGCCAGATATATGCGGTCTCAGAAATTGTTTGACAGCCATGACTCGGTTCTCCTGCTTGTGTGGCATGGTACAGAGTCCACTTGCCAGACATAGGTTCTTCCAATATCCACTCTCTTGACCTAAGGCAAATGTACCTCCTCGATGCTCTCGATGCAGGCTTTCGTGTTGAGTCTAAGGCCCTCTGGGAAGATGAATGGGGGAATAAATCGCCATCACTAGTGATCATCCAAACACCTTCGTATTCACTTATTAGACAATTCAACTTTTAACAAATTCACGGACCAGTTTTCAGATTGACATCCAAATACTCGGAAATGTTCCTATAGGAGCTGCCTTTGCGAATGTCAAGCAGTACAGGATGCCGTTTCTGAATTTCTGGCGGAGTAAATTCCGTCATGGTGTTTTATTTCTCACAGACGGTGCCCAACTGTGCCTACTATAGTGTGCAATCAACAAAATCGAAACAAACAACACGCATGCGGGAAATTAAAAATACAAAATGGCGACAATTTACCCATCGTACCCTCTAGGTGTGTAAATATTATCTGACAGATTTCATACGTAGAGGGGAGAAAACAATTATATCATGTCCTTGATAAATACCTGAATGAACGAAGAAATGTGACACGGGTGAGCACCAATTCTTCAACTCGTAACTGGAGCTCTCGAATTGATTGGAAAATGTTCCGATAGACACATTAAAGTGATTCCTGAGAGGCTTAAAGAAACACAAAAAAAAAAATGTCTTCACATATACAGAACACGCATTAGCAAGAGCTTTATCTATGTAAAATGGGTGTGACCATAAGTTTTATTTTTTGGGGTGGGAGTTGTTCTTTCTACAAAGATGATCAGTTGAAAATGTGTATAAAGCGATTTCTGTCTTTAGTGCTCTGATTATGACCGGGAAGAAAATGTCTATACAACATAAATCAAGAAATACACACACACACACACACACACACACACACACACACACACACACACACACACACACATATATATATATATATATATATATATATATATATATATATGAGATTTGTGTATGTGTGTGAAAATGGGTATAAAAGCGATTTCTGGCCTTAGTTCTTTTTCTTTGATTGAGACCAGGATGAAAATGTCTATACAACATACAATAAGAATATATATATATATATATATATATATATATATATATATATATATATATATATGAAGAAATATAGTCTTAAAGTGTGCTATATTTATGGGATAAATGCTCAATATCAGAGATAGAGCGTGTGTAAATATAAAAGTGAACATTGAACTCAACAATTAGAGGCGACAGACTGTTTCATGCTAGAATCAGTCGTCAGTCCACGACGATTGCATCTAACATAAAAAGCCTGTCGCCTCTAAGTCTTCATTCAATGTTCACTTTTTTTATATATATATGTATGTATGTGTGTGTGTGTGTGTGTGTGTCTGTGTGTCTGTGGTTTGAATGGATGTATGGTGTGTGTGTGTGTGTGTGTGTGTGTGTGTGTGTGTGTGTGTGTGTGTGTGTGTGTGTGTGACATAAAATATATTTTTAAGGTATGGTATATTTTTTCGTCGTCCACAGTATTGGGGTGGAACTTATGTAAATATAAAACTGAGCACTGTTTTTTCCCCTAGAACATAATCTCCAAGCCATGGCCAGGAGAATGCGTTCTAGCATGAAACAAACTGTCAAAAGCCAAATATTGCCATTGATTTAAGACTTGTAATGGCCAATAATCCAAAGCCTATTGAAAGTAATTCAATAATTCAATCTTCTTAGAAGATAAAAAATAAAGAGAAAATGTAAAAGAAAATTGAAAGCCTTAGCGTAACTTACAGTTATTTTAATTCAGCAAAATTATTTCCAACATTTTGTCCTTAATCATTTCTTCCCTAGCAAGGCAATAAAGCCACTAAGAAGGAGGATAATACTGATGGTGAAACAATATAAGAAAAAGAAAACATTATTCAGAGGAGAGAACAATAAAAGCAGAGGATTTAGGAAGGCATTCTAACGATATTGCATGTATATTTTTGATGCTTAACGTTGACTGGAAAACAAAAACGAAACATAAAATGAAGAAACTCTTTACACAGAACTTACATTTACATCCAGCCATTTCAACTGTAAAAGGACGAAAGGTAGTTGCGAATCTAGTACAGAGCATAAATTCGCAAAATTGGAATATAAAAAGTAAAGTTTATCATGAAAATTACCATGAAAATTGTTATATAGGAATAAAATATCACTGGTGACTTTTGAGTTTGAACATAGATCGCCAGTGAAGCAAACACAGGCGACCCCATTATTGAATTAAGTAGACCACGTGACCATGGAAGAAAAGAAGGAAGTGGCGTGACGTCTAACTGATCTGCAATTCTAGTCTATTCTCTATTACTATACGGACCGCTATGCTCTACTCTATTCAATATATTATTTCTCAGTTCCGATCACTATACGGATTACTATTCGAGCGAGTATTCTAGAGAAAGTACTATTAATATTATTCGAAGGCGTCTGACACCAATATTGTTCGACGACGTTACTATAATTGTATCTGCAATTAAAAATTATCTACTACAAAGAGTATTACGAAAGTAACAATTAGTATTCGTTGGCATAACAAAAGAGACAAGTGTTCGTTGACATCACAAAAAAAATATTTATAAAAAGTCTAAGACAAGTTATGCAAATGATTTCTGTGAGTTCGACTGCAATTTAACTCGCCTTGAGTTTAATATATTCTTTATATCTGCATTTTATTATATAAATGGGCTTCTTTTAGGCTTGTTCTGCGTTAAAAATAACGTTTGTTAAACATTAAATGACCCTTGGTCGTAAGAAATTCATCGTAGCAAGAATACGCGAGTAAAATTCTATTCGCTTTATAATTCGAAGAAAAGAGAACTTAATACCAAATTTGTCCTCTTCCACTTCACTCTGACAATTCTGAGCATCCTGATTTTTTGGAATATTTAGGGTATTATATATTTAGCTGGCAGGGTTTCCAGTAGACGCCATTGCAACGCAAATAAGCAGTGTATCCATTTAATGATTTCTAATTACCAGAATCTAAGCTCAAACCTCGCATCTGTTTGTACACTATGCAGCGCGTTTTCCTCGATGAATGGTACAGAATTAATCGCTAATGCCGACACATAATAAATACACAAAGCAATTGCCTTTCCAGGGATCATTTATTAAGCAAGATCATTCAACCATGGAATGCAAATTGGCAAATAGTTTCATGCCACTTGGCTGGTTAAAAGAGACGTGGATTGACTTAATGTTTGCTACTCCGGCTTAATCTGATTGAATAGAACAGAATCCTACCCTTCCGCTGTTCGCAATTATGCACCCCAATCCATGCATCAATATGCGTCTGTGAGTGACTGATATACCTTGCTCCCCACATGAAGAGAATAAACTGCGCGTGCGTAATGGGTGCTTTGAGCGGTAACAACTAAATATACTGAAAGTGAAAATTATAGAAATATTTATTGATTGACTCATTCATTTTCTACGGATTATCAACATTTTTCAGGTTATTTGAAACTAGAAAATATTTTTAGATTGAAATCATTTTTTTTATATTGAGATAATAATGCTTTAGGGATACACGTCTTACAAATTAACCCCAAACCTGAGGCCGAAGAAGGTTATTTGCACGTAAGTGAACAGAAAGAAACCGACGGGAATTTGAAACCGGCTCTCCGAATTGGAATTCCGTAACATTATTCGTTATACCTCCCGCACATGCTAGCTTACAACAACTGGTAATTCCAAGATAATAACTGCTTAGTGATACAAATCTTACTAATTAATAAATATCTTGGGGGAGATTCATAACTTTCCCAAGGGTATTTGAGCGTAAGTGGGTATACCGAAATCAAAGGGAATTGGAACTCGGTAAACCAATTAACAGTTCCAAGTCATTATTTATTACACCACCCTCACATCCAAGCTTAAAGTACCTGGTATTCCCATGCGTTCACTCATCTATATATTGACGGTGCTCAATATTGCCTATCGTCTGTGATCGTATGGGAATATGTGTTTCAAATTTATGCGGCCGTAACCCGATAAATATTTACTTTGACACACACACACACAGACACACACGCATACACACACACACACACACACACACACACACACACACACACACACACATATATATATATATATATATATATATATATATATATGTTAAGACATCTATATTTGTGTGCGTGCTTTCGTGTGTGTTTTTGTGTATAAAATAGTGTATTGAATCCAGATAAAAGTTTTGAAGATATGGGACAAATGGAAAGCCTTTCTATGGAAACTAGATTTGATTACGCGTTTCCTTTTCTAGGATTCATCGGATCCCCCCAATATAGAAATAAATATGTTTCCGTATATTTATGTATAGGATTAAACAATAAATCATGAGTACATTTTCAGCTAAGTTGGGCTTTCCCGTGATGAAAGGAAATTATGAAAACAATGGATATTTAAAATGCGTTTAGTATTTATTCCGTATCTTTATTTTATAATTATTATTCATAATATATATATATATATATATATATATATATATATATATATATATGTGTGTGTGTGTGTGTGTGTGTGTGTGTGTGTGTGTGTGTGTGTGTTTGTATGTGAAAATTATATAAATATTTACTATGATATATATATATATATATATATATATATATATATATATATATATATATATATATGTATAGTTTAGGCAATCGATCCGTACATATATAATCCGGGTGGATCCTAGAAATATTAATTATTAAAACTGATCCACATAGAGCTCGATGTATTTATTATTACAGAACACATGTATTTTTTGCAGTAAAATAACAGAATTACCTCAACAGAGTATAGTCAATTTCAAGACGTTCTGTACGCGGCTATCATTAGCCCCTAAGTGTCTGTCTCCGAACATTGTCTTAAAATTATTTTCATTATCAGTCCTCCTCTGGTAGAGGCCTTGTTAATAAGAATGGGTTTGTGTTAGCGATTGGTGGGAAAAGCGGTCTGGGTTTGGAGTTTATTTATGGGCGGGAGTTTTTGTTGTTTGTATTATAATATCAGTTCCTACTATATGGCTATTCTTATATGACCCCCAATGTGTTTTCTGTGATTCACAGTAAATAAATTTTTTACTACAGATGTCCAATATTATTAATAAGCGATTGGCGATTTAAACTTAAACCCGTTAAGATTAATGTAAATTAGTTGAAGTATAGATTTAAATGTATTTTCAATGACAGTCCTCCTCTGTTAGAAAGCCTTGTGAATGAGAATGTGTTTGTCTTAGCTATTGGTTGGGAGTGTATGTTACTTTATCCCGGGGAAGCGGTCTGGGGTTGGAATATATTTATGGCCTATATATTTCTTTGTTTGTATTTTAGTATCGGCTCCTATTATGTGGCGTTTGTTATACGTGCCCAGAATGTGGTTTTTGGGGATTCACATTAATTAGTTTTTGTATTACAGGTGTCAAATATTATTAGTAAGCGATGGGGGATTTAAAATTAAACACATTACGATTAATGTAAATTAGTTGAATTATAGATTTATAGATTCTGGGTAATACCAGGGCACCCAGTGGAATAAATCATCCTGTCCAACACACTTATATGCGTACATATCTTCACGCATACATATATATATATATATATATATATATATATATATATATATATATATATATATATATATATATATATATATATATATATATATATATATATAGATGCGTCTAAAGTATTAATTTATTTTATGCAGATATTGCTATTGGTACAAACGGAATGAATGTGTGTGGTTACTGCCTTTAAATTTATTGTAGGCTAGGGTAAAAATTGGTGGAACGAAGTTTTGATGCGTAACAATGCACGAAAAAGTCGCGATTAATATGCAACTGTTTATGACATTAAACTTGGACATCTAATTCAAATATGTATAATCTACTATAATAACGTTCGTTTAAAATGCTAAATATATATATATATATATATATATATATATATATATATATATATATATATATATATATATATATATATATATATATATAGACTTTATATACAGACGATGTCATCAAGATACAAGATATAATTCGTATTAATTTTTTTTTTTTGGGTAAACAGTCTACTTTTTTCTATTACTTTCTAACAAAAATAACATTATGATTTAAGTTTTTAATATATGCTATTCTTAGAAATATTTACAATTTTATTATTACATTTTTTGTTCCTTATCACATTCAAAATAAATATATATATATAAATATAATCATTGGTGCATACATATATATATATATATATATATATATATATATATATATATATATATATAATTTGAGACATATGAAGCTAGCCTTGGGTAAAACAAGGTATGTAACTTCAAAAAGAAACCTGGTATTCTAAAGTTATTGTTTGATAAGGGCACACATTTTGAAATGACAAAAATGTTAAATAGATTTTGTAAACATAAGTAATACAAGAAGAAAAATAATGGTTTTAAGAATATCACAAAATATCTGAGAATATATTCAAATAACACAAATCAGGATGGGTCTTGAAGTGTTTGGTGGCGCAAATATAAAAACCGGAAAAAGAAGTAGAATTTTAAAAATATTCTATAAAATAAAATGGAAGTAATAACACTTCAGTTAAATATTTCAATGAGAAATATACCGAACTATATTTAAACCTGATTTCTCAACAATAATGCTTATTGAATAATATAGATGTACACCGTTTACCTTCGCAGTTTAATAACTGATGGAATTAGTCAAACAAGAAATCTTAATATATAAGTGGTTGGAGCAGAGACGATAATATTTGCCAGTATTGTAAAAGATTCTACAAGCAGACAACAAGGTTCTTGTTTTCACTTCCGATGCTAGTGTGCTGCTGATGATATAGGTCTTCATAGTTGGGATAAAAATAATCTTGAAGCAAAAAACACCATCTCAATTTCAGTCATGATCACATCGAGGTGACATGGTTTCCCTCTGTCTTTATAGATATTTTTGCTGATGTGTTTGTTATGTCGACCGCATTAATTTAAGCGTACTATTCGTTCTCATTGTGATACTGATAATTAAGCTAGATTTACGTTCCATTCTAACAGTTTCTTTTCTCGGTATTTTTGCCTGTGTAACTCTGTTCCATTTTCTTTTTTTTCATGGCCCCTACTTTTCTCAAAAATGCAAATGGCCCATTAATCGCCATCTTCAGTCTTTCTGAATGCAGTTCTTTTATTTTCCTTCTCTGAAAGTTTTCTGTTTCTGTTTACCTTTCAGTAACTCTTTTGCATCTTAGGGACATTGTCACTTTGCTTGTGGTGAAATGATAAACCTTTTCAAAATAGAAGTTATAATATGAAATTGGAATAGAAGCAATGATGACTCATGAACTGAATCAATCATATTTTTTATAGATTTTCCCGTTTCCTATTTAAACTTCTTTGCCAGCTCGTATTCGTCCCTAATTCCGTTTAGGTTTATAGCTTTTATACAATTCCTCGTGGCATCTACTGTCATCTGTTTATTAGGTAGAGAATATCATTGATTATCCATTTTTTTGTCTTTCCGGTATGATTGTTTTATTGTTCGTGTTAACGTTCCAACACTCCTTTAACGAAATTCCTGACGGTCATTTGAGAGAATAATATGAATATGATTTATTGACGCCCAATTTTGAAATTATATTTACCAATATCAACATAACTAATATATCTCATATGAGCGCGTGGGTAGAACATTCACTTTCCTCCCGTAAACACTTTTTTTTAAATCATTTTACCCCAAACTATGCGGGAATGCCACCATTACAGAGGGTGTTACAGATAGTGAAAGCTAGTGAAAAGACTGAATATAGGGAGGATTGAAGAAAGATAAACGGGATACAAGAAGATAGAAAATAGCGACTGACGTTGCATTTAAATTTATGATGATTATAGTTATCAGGGAAGCAAGTAAACGGAAAGGCGTTCCACCGGCGCAAGTACGAGAAAAGACACTTAGAGTAGAAGGAACGGTTGCATTTAGCTATTTTAACAGTAAAATCGTGGGATCCAGATTGCAATCTAGTAGCACGCTTAAATTAATGTACCCAGACCACCAGGGAAAAAGCTCGTTAGAGAAATTGCTATGACTACATTTGTAGAAAAGATAGAAGCCACGCCATGTCTCTAAGAAAGGGACTTAAGTTGAGATGCTAAGTCAGGATCGATTACATTGCAGATCCTTCTTTCTATTTTGTCAAGAACCTCAAGATGAATAGCAGGAACACCAGACCAGATATGGCAACAGCATTCAATTCACAGAAGAATGGTACATTTGTAAATGTGCAAGATGGACTTTGAAGAGAAAAAGTTTCTGTGAAGTCAGAGTTCACAACATTCCTTGCAGTAGATGAAGTTAGGGATTCGATGTAGTCGCTCCACTCCAAGCCAGTTGGAAATTTGAGGCTACAGTGTTTTACTCCCTGGGAGTCTAGCGTCAGTCATGCTGATGGCAGGCAAAAAAGTTTCCCTAGGCTGGCTAAATTAGGCAATTCTTCTTTTGGAGGCGTTAGAATTTACAAGGTATTTCTTCCTCCAGTTAACCACTGATCGGAGGTTGATTTCAAGAGCAGCCGTCAAAGTGAAATTGGTTAGACGGAATTGTGCTAGAAGGAAATTAAATGTTATTGTGACCTCGGGTTTGAGCACACTGACGATGTTCAAACTGTTGATCAAGTTAGCTGATCCCAGAAAATGTATCTAAGTTTCGCTCAGCGTAGTGACAGTATATACTACGGCTGGTCTGTGTGTCCGTTGAACTAACATAAATATGCCGGGGCAGGCGTCTGCAAGTGGGATTGTCTAGTCAAGCTCACAGTAGGCACAGTCGTAGGCGGGCATACAAGAGAACAACCAATATTGTACATTTAATTTCCATTCATATATACTAAAAACTATATCAAAGAAACGTTCAAATCTGCCCCATGATTGCTCAAAATGCGCATATGATGATGTCGTCATGTCTAGTGTAACATGCAGAATACACTTTTTCCGTTGCAGCAAAATTGACTTCAGAATAATGTTTAATGCAAGGAGAATTCACTCAAGGAAAATTCGATTCTGAGGAACTGAACGCAAATATTGATGCTGACCTATCCATCACCGTTAGGGAATTCAGCACTTTCTTCAAAGTTAGACATATCATTGGGCGTCGCGAAATGAGAATCTTGTAATAGTATTACTGTTTGGAATGGAGATTTCCCATGGCTTTTCAGAAGATAATTACAAATTACATGTGAATTATTTTGCACCATTGTATTCCCAACCGCTTAAATGTTGGACAGACTCTGCCTAACATCATTTGGCCTAATATAACGCGCAGACATAAGTGATCTAGTCATGGTTGAAAGCCTGATCATCAAGCAAGAACAAAACAATATCTATTCTTTCTGATATTATGGAATATGCATACACCTGCGTTCCCCCTCATTGGAATATGATTGGCTGGTGTCCATCATAAATACCGACGGACGTGTAGAAGAGTCAGTGAGCCTTAGTCTGAGAGGTAAATCTATAACGACACCCATTTGACTACGCCATTGATCTACACTTCATACCTGCGACTACGACGCGTACCAGTCGATTACTGCTACCATATTCTACTTGGTTATAGTAGCCAAAACCACTTAGCTACTTCGTTCAAATACATCACTTTCCGGGACATATCACTTTTCAATATGCAGGGAGTCGAATATGGCTAATAGTTGAGGCGATTAAAAGCTGCCTTAAACAAAATAAAAGAAGTTCTTCATAACTAAAGAAGAATTTTTCACCTTGAAAAACCCACACCTCATACTGTTCGAATAACCAAATATCTATTGAAAGAACTCAACAAAGATCTATTAAAAATACAGCATCCACCATATTTCCTATACATAGCTAATTCCGATTAACATTTATCGATGTGTTTGTTATTTGGATAGAATTAGAGGAACTTCAAGAAATTAGATTTTTATGAGAATTTTTTCCCATTTGTACATCTGTTCATCTTTTTTCAATCTAGATTTGTTCCTTTCACTTCTCCCCTATCCTCATTACTGTCTCTGTATCTCTCTATACACCCCGTTTCCTTTATATGTTGTTTGTTCCTCTTCTTTCTTCTTTTCTTCCTTTTTTTCTTTCCTTCTTTCATTTTCATTTTTCAAATTTATTTTAAAAAAAAAATCATTAGAATACATTTCTTTAACAAATATATTTGCATTGACAAGTCCCAGGGCTATCTCAATGTGGAAATTTCGATTTCATTTTTGTAATTTACTTATATGCTCTATAGTATATATATCCAGCTCTCTTTTGTGGATCAGTTTTAATATTTTATATTGATAGGATTTACTTGATTACTCACCCACGGATTTTTAGTATATATATATATATATATATATATATATATATATATATATATATATATATATATATATATATATATATAAAAATGATGAATGTTTACTATTAATTCAACGGATTTTATTACTTAAACATTATTTTTTTAGTGGATCCCATATTTAAGTAGAAGCTCTGTTTATATAATAAACACTATATTTATTTATTTTCTTTAACGCCCTGAATATTAAAGAAAAATTATTACAACAAAATATGCCCTCAAGGACAGTATTACATGTAATAAAGCCTGTCGGAGTAATGAATAAATATTCTATCACTTCTTTAGAAATTGCTTTGTTTACGTAGGATAAGAAACTGAGCAGATATGTATATTTCGAAAGTCTGGGAATGATTTGCGTTTATAGTGATTTTCCAAGAATAGCGCAGATGTGGCACAAGGCCGAAAGTATGGGGCACCCAGTATGGATCGAAATCACTACTCAGTTGTAAATGTTCTATCGAGACAAGCTTGCTAACCATTACACCGTCTCGAGGTGCCCTAAATAGATTTTACTAGCATAGCTTAGATATGGCTCAAAGCTGACGGTAGGGGGCACCCAGTGAGAATCGATCTCCCCACTAAGTCGTAATTGTTCTAGGGAGACAAGCTTGCTAACCATTACACCACCTTGAGGTGTCCATGTTTTGCGTTTATATCGAACTAATGATCTTTGCTTGATCGACCATGCACTCAATGGCAAGGTCGAATCTAACGACTGTTTCTCGTAGCAAGGCGCACAAATTTTCGAATCCTGCCGGAGATGTATGTTTTACTTCAACGCATTGTCGTCTTTTGGCAAACAGTTTGATATCTTTCATATAGAATAGGTGATTAAACAATTTCTTTCTTATTTGGTATCCATAGTTATTACTGTTTAGTTCATGCGAAACAATGACGAAGGTGAGACAATATAGAAAGGGACAACAGTGAGTTTCCTTGAAATATTCCTTGTCGGATATTCAAACAACTGAAAGTGTCAGTATCTTTGAGTGATTTAGTTATAATGGGGTTTTCCAAAGTTGTATGCTATGTTTAAAGAAATTCACTATTATCGAGGAGATTTTGTACATTTCCAGAGCCTGACGGATCCAAAAGTGTGGCACACTTTCAAAGACTCTACAGAAAGTTATTCTAAAAGTACCGAGGAACTGTATCATAGAACATGGAAGAAATAAATTTCATTTAGCAATAAAGAAAGCTATCAAATTCAAAATGGAATTTCAAATGGGGGAAAAAGTGCAAATGGATCATAATAAAAAAAAAAACTACTGCAGCGGGAAAGGACGTAAAACCGAAAGCAAAAGCAAATGCAATGTACCAAATGCAGAAAAGATGACAAGATAACCTCTTCATGTTTAACCATCCGTACAAAACAAGTTGATGTAGACAAACTCCATACCCCTCAGTGGTTACGTAGTGCAGGGTTAAAAGCTGTAATCGAAGGTTTTATCCTTACTGCACAGAATCCATGCTTCCTAACTAGAAATTATTCCGCTTACATATTGAAAAATTGTGTTAACCCGAAATGCAGATTCTGTGATAAATGTCCTGAAATAATTGACCTTCTTGTATCAGGTTGCATGGTGTTAGCACTCACTGAATATAAAACTGAATATAAAACTCAATTCGAACCAATGTCTGCACTGGGAAATATGCAAGGTTTACCGGAAGGAAATTGATATGAGCATCACCCAGATCCGGTTACAGCGATAAGATCTGTAACAATTTTATGGGACTTTAAAATACACGCTGAGAGAAAAATCAAAAGCTAATCGCCCGAACATTGTGATCAAAAACCACAAAACAGAATGTGCTTTTTTTATTGATATGGCAGTTCTTGTATATTTTAATGTTTCTATGAAGATCTTCAAAAAACTATCAAAATACAAGGATTTTGAAATTGAAATCTCAAAACTGTGGCGCATGAGGGCATCAATAATTACAGTTGTAGTTATAGCTGTAGATAGAGTAATCAGGGTGATAGGAAAAGATTCTGATAGAATCATTGAAATGATTCCTGATAGCCTAAAGACATACAAAAAAAGTTTAATCACAAATACAGCTTCTACATTACATTTATCTATATACAAATTTATGTGATCTTAGCTTTTTATATTTAAAAAAAAAAAAAAAAATGATCAGTGGAAAATGACATGAAGAAATTTCTGAGTTTTGATCTCTGGTTGGAACCCAGAAGGAAATGTGTATACAACAGAAAACAACTTCTTTCTGTTAAATTTTAATCCCCACCTTCACCTTTAGACCTTCCTGTTCTTCTTTCTTCTGTTTACCCTCTCTCGTTTTCAAACATTTCCTCTCACATTTGTTTCTCACTCTTGTTTCTCTCACTGAAATTTTTTTTTTTATACCGGAAGTTATATTTTCCAATATCTTTTTCAATTTATAGCTCTTATGAATTGGATCGTAATTATGATTCCAATGTAATAAATTATAACAATGGAAGATTAGTGTTTGAGCCATTTTCTTATTATATTCTTACACTGTCCTGGACATTGAGTTCTACCTGGATTCTATCCTCTTGAAATTAATATATATATATATATATATATATATATATATATATATATATATATATATGTATATATATACACCAACAAAAAAATAATAATATATATATAATAATATATATATATATATATAAAAAAGAACATTAAGATATAAAAAATCCGGTTTTTTTAGATATTTTAATTTTACAAAATAATGCTCAATGTAAATTTACAGAGGATTAATATTATAAATTAATTGACCAAAAATATGTTTCAAGGTAAAAAGTTAAACCATGTTTCAAAATAGTGGGTTAAAAAAATTTAATTTAATTAATCAATTAAATTAAAAGACATGAAAATTCCATTTTCATAAATTTTTCATTTTTAAAAATTAGAGTTTTTAAGGACACATGGCTAAAATCATTTCCATGGTTACAGATTATTCATTTAAATTGAACAAGGGATGTCTAAATATTTCCTTATATATTTATATATGTATCAGTTATTTTTTACAATTTGGTAACCATAAATTTTTATTTCAATGAAACCTGACATCAGTTCATGGATGTCGTTGAAAAAAAAAAAAAAAAAAAAAATTATGTTAACGGTAAAAATATCATATGTTTTTTTTTTTAATATTTAAAAAAAACAATTTTGAGGGTTTTTGTTAATAATACTTTTTATTTAACTACGATGAAAATATTCCCTTTTTAATTTTTAAATCAAATATTTTTTTAAGAACAAGGTTAAATGTATTAGAATCCATTATATTATATAGGATTATTTAAACATCAAATAAAAGTTTGTAAAAAGGTTATATATATATATATGATTTTATTAGACATTAAAAAAAGAATACAATATACAGTTAATTTAGTCAGATAGCCAAATATATATAAAATTTGAGTTCAGGTAAATTCTTATTTTACCAAAAAATAAATAAAAGACCATCAAACATAACAATCAATTTTCCCATTGTAAAAAAGCAAATTCAGGTTTTGGAGAATAAAAAGCAAAAAAGATTTTTGAAGTATTTTTGATAGGATTTCAGATTTGACATGAGAAAAAGTTGTTCATCAGAAAGCCATTTATTTTGAAACAACAACAAAAAAATATTCCTGTTTTGAAATTGTAAACAATGGAAATGAAACTATTTTGAAAGGCTTATAAATTTCAAACGATAACATTCTTTCCATTAGCATCGAATTCGCAAGAGATTCAGGTCTTGGAAAGCTGAATTTGATTAAACTTCAAATCAGTTTATTTCATTTAATTATGCCATTGACATTTTAAATCCATCCTTACAAGTTGGTTTATTTAATTATAAAATATAATATATATATATATATATAGCATATAAAACCAGGATTCCAAAAATAAATATTAGGCATATATGTGTAATCTTGATGTTAATAAAAATGTGTTCACAACTTTTAAAAATTTTTGTAGGGCAAAAATGAAATCGATTAATCAATTTTGTGAAAAAACATCAATCCTCAAAAAAGGCATTCTAGAATTTATTGATTCAAGATTCAAAAAGGAAAAAACTCAAATCCGTTCTAGATTTATATACTTCTTTCATGTTTGGTCCATAATAAAATATGTTATTTCATTTTGTTTTATTCATTTTGTTGAATATATATATATAAAAATTTGTTCTTGTTAAATGACATTTATATTATCTAGTTGTTGATAATATTTCTATTTATATATATCTCATGTATTTTTTTTAAAAATCTCTTCTTATAACTCTGTTCAAAGATCTTTCTTTCATCTCTCAATCTACTATCTATCTAATTTAATCAAAATGATTTTAATCAAACAACAGAATAAATATTAACTTAGTTCATATGGGAATAATTTTTGGGAAAAAAAACGTTTATTCATAGGGTTTGCAAGAAATAATGACACTCTTTAACAAATATAAAAGATAAATACAATATTTTTATAAAAAATGAAAAAACAAAAATTCAAAATTACATCACCTTAAGGCAATTTTTTTATTTTTATATAAATATATATATTATTTAGATGCCCATAAATTTTATTATTTTTTTCTATCATAAAAAATAACTGAAAAAATAATCACCAATGAAGAAAGTAAATATATCATTAAAATCAAGAAAAAAAAATCTTTATCTAGTTTGATATTTTTTTTCTGAAAAATTTATTCTTTTTTTTTTTTTTTCTTTTCTTGGGTCCTCAAAAATGCATATCTATCTGTTCTATCTATGAAATTTCTATATATATTATATATTTATAATATCTATCTTAATTTTTTATGCATGAAAGTTTTTTATACTCAAAAGCTATATTCAGTAATGAAGGAAGTTTTTTTAATTACATTTGAAGAATTTGGAAAACGTCAAAAATTTCATTATTAACAATCATTAATTTAAAATGGTAGGCATTGGAGAATTTTTCACTAAATCTAAATTAAAGCCAATTTCTTACATTTTCTAAAATAAATTAAAATGTTATTTCAAATAAATATATATTTCAGAAAAAAGAAGTTATAAAATGAAAGGTAAAATTGAAAATTTAGAATTGATCTAGAATATCATTTTTCTTTAAATGAAACCTGTTTTTTAAACTTATTTCTCCAAAAATTCAGCAAATTATTGAAATTTTATGAGGTCTCAAAATCTACTTATTTAAAAAAAAGAAATCTCCTTGATGTAAATTTCCAACTCCATTTTTTACGACGAAATTACAAATTTAAACTTTGAATTTGATAAACAATTCATTTATAAATTTAAGAACATCAAGTGCACAATGGCTTTTGTATATTATATATTAATAACGTAATTGGATGATGTTTCATTTGATTTCTATAGCGAAGTATTAATGTAAGAATATAAGTAAACAAATGTAAAACATGCAGGTGTTTAGTTAAATTATTAATAATAACAAGTAAATTAATGATGTATTATACATATCTAATATGGATATTTACATGGTATATCGTTGCATATTAATTTGCCAAATAATAAATTATTTTTCAGATTTTTTTTTCTAAACGTTTAGAGTTATCATTAAGGTGCACTTTAATTTAAAAATTAAAATAGAATTTTTATTTTGTTTTTTTGACACAAAAAAAAAGAAAAATTTTCGAAAAAAATCATTTTTTAAATCAATTAATTTATAATATTAAATTTTATTGAATTTTTTACATTGACTGAGGCATATCAATTCCCTTAAAAAAAAAAATATCTATAAGACAACAGGATTATATTTAATCTTCTTTTTTTTTTATATATATATATATATATATATATTTATATATATATATATTTTATATATATATTTAAACATGTTTGAAAAATATCTTCAAACTTTAATTGCAGTTTGTAAAGGGAAGAGAAAAAAAATCAAAAATATAGTAGATTTTTTTGATCTCAAATTGAAATAAATTTGTTAAATTTGGATTGAAAATTGAACTCGGATGTAGTGTTGAAAAGAGATTTCTCCTATCTCTGAAAACCAGGTACTCATGGTAGAATTTAAAGTTATCATTAACTTTATATTATTAAAGATTATTCAAGATTTATTAGGTTTTTCGAGTTTAGATATGAAAAAGATAAAAAAAAAAAAAATTTCAAATATTCAAAATTTTCTCATTATTTAGGAAAAGGACCAGTATTCAATTTTTAACATTCTTTGAACATAAAAATTTGTTATATAGCCGAGCCGCCAGAAATCCAAAAAATATATAAGGGAGGTTGAGACATCTAATCTGTAAAAATATTTTATGTATCCGTCTTTATAAAACTCTAAAAAATTTTTGATTTTTAAAAAAACCATTTGAATGCAAAAGACGTTAAATAAATAAACTTTCTTTTGTGACGTCGTCCCCCGGTCGCAGCGCCGACTGTGTCGTTCTATCCTGATCTACCACGGCGCCAGTTGTGACGTCCCTAAACAGCACCAATTATGACGTCTTGACCAAACGGCGTCAGCTGTTCGCTCTTCGCCGCTCCGTCAGCGGTTGTCGCTGCTCCAAACGTGACGTTCTAACCCTTTGGTGAATCGGGTAGGAATCTGGTTAGATTGATACCAGCCTCGCCGTTCCCAACCTGCTTCCAACGCCTGGTTACCAGGGTAACTGCACTGATCTCCAGTCTGCCTACCCACGTTGTGAATTGATCTTAGACAGACGAGATCAAACAGGGGTTGGGGCCGTAATGCAAGCTGAGTTCAACGGGGGTGATAACACACAAATATGTATAAAAGAAAATAAAATGAAAACTCACAAAGTTCAAAGTATCAAAGAAAAAGGTAACAAACTTTTTATGTCTATTTGTTCGGTACATAGGACTATGTCTACTTCCCGACCCGTTCTGTGGATTGTGGCACGACGCTTTTGCTAGGCAAACTTTAACGCTTCAAGTTGTCTGCTCTCTAAGAAATTTGTGTTTCGGTGTGTCTTTGGACGAAAGTCGAAAAAACTTATTTCTGTGGTCTGGTTCTAAGTCGCTCTTCAAACTACTTGTTCTTGGTTGAAGAAGAGTCCAAAAGTGTGCGTGAATCTTGGTCAGCTATCTTGATGCGGTTTCAACACTGGGCGCTCATCTCTGCTTGTCGTCCGTAGCTAAAAACTTCTTGCCAGGGTCCGCGGCTGAACTCAAACTTCTTCTCTCCAGAGTCTGAATACTGGGCACTCATCTCTGCCGCCGGTGCGCGAACTAACTTCTTCTCGCCGAGAACTTGGGTCCAAACGAACTGGCCTTCTTCCCGCCCGCTTGGGGCGAACTGAACTCAAACCCCGCTTCCGGGGCGAACGAACTCGGCCCGCCGTCCGCGGCTGAACTGATTTCTGTCGGTTGGGGTTTCGCTTTTATTGACGCCGTCAAAACTGGGGTGGGTCTGTCGGCGCCAGGGGGTTCTTCGATAATTCTAAATACGTATCCACCCTTCTTATTTCTGGTTAGGGATTTTCCACTCTTTTCCATTTTTGGTAACTCCTTTCTCCTCCCACTCTCTTACTGTGCTTCTGAGGGGCGTGCACTAACTTCCCCACTTCTTCGTATCGGCTCCTCACACTTACACTTCTGATAGAGGCGTCGACTGATTTTCTTCGTGCGTCACGTGACCGCTCTCGGCCAATGAGGTCCTGGTCGGGTATCTTTCCTCCTCCTTCGTGCGTCATGTGATCCACTTGGCCAATGACGTCTTAGTCGGGCGTGAACAACCCGTGGCTTTGTTTTGGGGGAAAGAAATTGCCTTGACTTAAAAAAAAAAAAACCCGTGGCTTTGTTTTTTTAATTAAATCGCCCTTATCATGAGCGGCTGAGATGACACTCTCGGCTTTTTTAACACGTGGCGTTTGTCAAGCAGTTTATCGCTAATTGGACATGATCTAAGAAAGAAATTTTCCTAGCCTACCTGGCGTTTCTAAAGCAAAAATAAAAATATTTCATTTTCCTTTCGGCCCATGGTTTGATAACAAAAAAATCTTTATTATCACAGGGCAAACGTTTATTCTGTCAAAAGAAAAAAAATTTTGCCAGTGAAAACTTTCTTGTGGGATTTTTTTTAATTCAGGAAGACTGTCTGTGTTTCGTCAATGTTCAACAATGGATTTTTTTTTTTGGGTGACATCCAATTGATAACAAAATTCCATTTTTCGTGGACAAGCGGAAATCGGTCAACGCTTGTTCGTAGGTGACCTAGATATTTTCGACATCTGATACCTATCAACTATCAACCTTTTTTTCCTCCTCATTTCCGTCTCTTGCCGTGTGTGTGTGTTCGCCTATGACCCGTTTTCGTATTACTTTTTTCTTTCTTTTCTTCTTCGTTTTTCTTTCTTTCTCCCAAATCGCTTGAATGCAAAGAAAGAATTATTCTTAAAACCTAAAATATTTTTCGGCCTTAAATAATTATCAAATGGTTGATAAACCGTAAAAAATCAAATCATATATCTTTCAAATCGTCCTTTCAGAACAAATTCATATAAACATTTGATGTTAGAAAAATGAATCCCTGAATGGAAACATTAGTTTGTTTTCGATTTATTACTATTATTATTATTAGATAATAGTACAATGCAATATGTGGTTTTCCTTGCTATAACGAGCCATCCAGCTTAAACAAAACTGGAGTTTTGAAGAACATCTGTTAATTGTTATTATTTATTTGTCGACCCTGAACGGGCCAGCAGATGTCCTGGTCCTACCAGTAAAATAAATTTAAGGCCCCAAGCGAAAAAAAAAAATTACATTTATAAATTTGTTCAAATAATAATAATTTATAGATAAGAAAATTGCCAACTATAGGTGAAACGACCTCTCTCATGAAGTTAACCCATATAAAATGCTAACATTTCATAAAGAAATCAAACAGTATTCCAAAAAACTTCAATAAAACTACAACATAAAAAAAACACATATATCTGTCACACAGATCGAATATACACAAAGATGTAACCTATAAGTTTTGAAAAGCAGAATAAGTATTCATTTTTTATTAAATCAAACCCCACAAGAAAAATTCATTTCGGCATTAAATCTCTCTCTCTCTGATATCTCTCTAAAAATCTAACAAAAATATTATTATGTTCTTTTATTATTTTCTCTCCAATGGAAATAAATTTTCAACGAATTCTCACAACTTTTTTAAATAATCCCTGATGTCGTTTAGATTGGCTTTATTGCCTTTTTCAGGACAAGGATGAGGAAGGACACAGCAAAAGAAAAAAAAAATTTGGTTTTCAAAGCATCTTACTATAAATTCCATATGATTTTAATTTTATTTTGTACATTTAATATAGTACTTACAAATCACATCAGGACTTGTTCAAAAATGAAATTTAGTTTATCTTCAAAATTTTTTTTTAATAACTGGAATGATAATAAAATTTAATATCAAATTAATTTAGCATTCTTTTTAAAAATTCGAAATTTTATTTAAAAAACTTTTTAACTGTACTGGATTCTATTTATGTAAATTTTCTTTTTAGTGATTTTTGTAAGAATTTCCCAATTAAATTGGAAATTCTCGCAAAAATAAAATAATAGCCGTATTTTAATGAAATCTTCAGGCCATATTTTCAAATGAAATAAATTATTTTTGAAATTATTTATTAGTAATCCTTGGAGAAAATATTTTTTTACATATGTTTCACTTCTTACATAATTTTGTGAAAACTTGATAAAACTCAACGTGATAAATATTAATGACTATATAAGGTAAAAGAAGAATTCTTTGAAGAATTTTAATCAGCGAATTGTTTTCGGATAATCGGATCCCCTCTTACGGAAAATCTGTTCTGAATGGACAAATAAAAAAATGCAATAAAACTAAGATATTACTTTGAGAAAATTTTAATTGCGTTTATGAATAAAAAATATTAAAGACAATATTGTCTAAAGAAAAAATGTTTTTCGATAGAAAATGAATTTTTACAAGATTAGTTTTCATTTTTGCAATTGTAAATTGAATAATTTATACAGTTTTAAATCTTTTAAAATTCATTTCCAATATGATGACTATTAGGAAATATTGTTATTAAGTAAAAGCATATTTACTCATCATGTATTGTAAAGCTTAACAAATCTGACTGATCGAAAATTTGTTAGAATTTTTCTTTTAATGTTGGATCTTTCAGGTGAATTAGTGTTGTTGACAAACCGAGGTTTCTATCATTCAGGTCCTTGTTTTAATAGATTTTGAAAATTTTAAAAAATTTATCGTCTGCTCTGCCATGTTAATTATGAAGAATTTTCTGTTTTTGATCAATCGACTGTCAATAAATGATTAACACGATTACCTTTTATTAATCTGTGTAGTTAAGAAATGCCTGTATAAAATTTTATGATATAAGAAATATTTATTTCAAACCAAATTGGTGTAAATTGAAATTTCTTTAATTTTTCTTAAATAATTTTCAGAAATATATATTTATATTTTTTGGATGATTTTAAAACCGAAAATTATCTTTTATTTTTTTCAAACTTTGAAAATATGGATTTTTATCTATTTGTATGAAAAAAGGTTCCGATCAATATAGTTTTATTTTGACAAACACGGTCAGAATATATTGCTGACTATAAATCGTAAAATTTAAATTATTTAGCTTTCTTTTAAAGCTAATGCTCTGAAATTTTCATAATTTTTTTTCAATTTGAAAAATTATATTTCACTATCAACGTATGCCGAATTAGAGTTTGCTATTCTAAAAATTTTAGAAAATTTTAATTGCCTAATTAAATGTCAGAAAGATGTAACGCTGGATTAAACTTGCATTTTTTCATTCTAAAATATTAGTATTACTAATATTTACACTATTTATATTCAGGAACTATTCCTTAAAGGACATGTTTTTTCATAAATAATTTCTTCTCTGTAATTTGGATCGGTCTTTCAGATGATATCGATTGGGTAACAATGAGGTTATTCAGTTTTAAATTTTTTATTCAGTTAATTAATTGAATTTTCTACATTTTTTTTTTTTGCGACTGGACTAGATATGTCATCAAGTTTCTTTTTTAAGGAAGATTCATCTGCTCAGATAGCGATAACAATTAAGTGAAAGGTGATTTTTTTTCTTTTTTGTATGTCTTGATTACGTTTTATCTCTTGACTTGAAATGTTGGATCTGAATACTCTCTTTTTCTGATTTTTAACGACGGTTTCTTTTTTAATTTATTATTTTTGAAATGTAACATTATTGAACAATTTCCAATGGATTAAACACCGACTTATAAGAAAATTTTTAAATTATTAAGAAACAGAAAAGTTCGATAGAAACAATGAAAAGGATATTAAACAGTTATTTATTTTTTTTTTTTTTCACCAATATAGCAGTGAATGATGAGAAACCTCTTCAAAAATGAAGAAAGACTACTAGGCAATAAAAATTAGTTATCCGAAAATAAATTGAGAATATTATGAAAGGGAAAAGGACAAAGAATATGATTCAAGGAAAATTGAAATTCAAAGAAGGACCTAAAATAAACTCAGAAATGAATAAGTTTATAGGGCTAAGTTTTTTAGGGAAAATGGGTTGGATGTAAACAGGATACTAACTAGGTAAATATGGAAGTCAAGCGGCATTTGGCAAAAAGCAATGGAAAGGGAAAAATTAATTCACTGAAAAAACAAAGTTTAAACAGTTCTGAGCGGACACAAATTAAAAGGACTTTCAGTTTTGTAGAGCTTTGATAGCCCTGATATTAATCGGAACACATATAGGAAAATATTATATATATATATTACATAGTCACTTTTATTACATTTCATTAAATAATAAAAGACAAGTGTAAAATATATATATATATATATATATATATATATATATATATATATATATGACATTTCTTATATCAAAGATGTTGCAAAAATTGGCAGTTAATTGATATTCTACTAATGTTTGCTATGATCTTACTGCTATAGTTATTATTGAAGGAGATAAATCACAAACAATTACAAAATTACGGGTTATAAATACAAATTTTACATAAAATAAATGACTAAGATGACACCTAATCATTATTTAATGAAACAATATAAATGATATACTGCCTACTCTGAGAAAGGTAATATATATATAGTTAGATATATATTTATAGGTCAACAAAATTTATCCATTGTCTGAATTAATATGCAAATCAAATAAACCACAATAACTCCAATATATCTAGACCAATATTTTGCGTTTGTTTGAACACATTCACCAGACCCACATATTCTAAATGACAACATCAACACTTTTTCGGATCAAGAAGAGAGCTTTTTTTTTTCTTTGTCCTATTTATTGGTGTATGACGAATTTTCTCTCTGTCGTCATTCTCTGAAATCTGTTTGAAATTATTTTGCGAATCAAATAAACCTTAGTAACTCAAAATGTTCTGAAACCATATTTGTCAAATTAAGACGCGTCCGTCTCCACTCTAATAAAATATTTAGTTAAATTTTCTGCCATTTTTAATGGTTAGTTTTTGAAATATTTGGAATTTACGAAAATGGACTGACCGAAGTTTTTATGTAGATTAAACTAATATTAGCTTAAGAACTCTAAAAATCTAATATAATTGTTCATTTTTTTTCCATAATATATATCAAAACATGAGCAAAGGGATGGACCTACGACTGCTGAAAAGAAGAAATTAAAAAAAATATTGAGTAAAGGAATGTCTACAAGGAACTTGTCAGGGAACCTCGAACTATAAAGAAAGCTGTTGAAAACATAAGTAAGTTGAGAACTCGAAGCAAAGGAGAAGAATTTAAGAACTTGCTTCCTTGAGAGGAACGTAAACTAAAGCGAGTTATATTGAAACCTTCGCTTTTGACCAGCGCTCCGATTTTTGAAAAAAGATGGAATTGAGGAAGTCAAGAAGGACAGTCTGTTGAACAATTTCTCAATTGGGATCTGTAAAAAAAAAAAAAAAAATTTCCTCAGCAACACTAAAGCCAAAAATATGAAAGCGTCAAAATCGGTCCAAGAAATGCATGAAAATTGACTTTTGTAAAGTAATTTTCACGGACGAATCTCGAGTGACATTTGTTGGACTAGATGAATGCGTAATAGGATGGGTTTTATCCAATTCAAACATGTCTGAGGTTAATGTAAAGCAACAATGAGGCGGTCGTGTTATGATATGCACTGGAATTATCGACCAAACCATTATTGGAACATTCAAAGACGATAAACTGAACAGAGGAAACTATTTCGATTTTATAAACAAGAATTTCTTTGCATGATATATGTTCCAGTTATAGCAGTTTCAATGTAAAGTATGTATTTATATATGAAAATGTTCCTTCCCATGAACCTAAGCTTATACGTGAATTATTTGAGCATAAAGATTTACATAAGAGATAATGGAATGACTACCGATGGAAAATTTATCTTCATTTGTGTAGATGAAATTATTTGAAGGTGGCAAACAATATAACAGCAAAACAGACTGATGGGAAGCAATTTAAACTAACATGTCGGAAAATGAACCTGTTGACGTAAAGAAAAATTAACAAAATCAATGAATAATTGATTACTGGGTGTTATTGAAAAGAACGATCATTATATTAAAATGTAAAGTAGTCAAAGACTTATATGTATTAGTTCTTTGTTCTATTATAGGTGTTGATCAATTCTTGATTATTTTATTACCTTTTTATTGAAACTAAAATGTGATTATTTGCTTTTGCGTAATAACTTCAGACGTTAGTCTTTTAGGATATATCAAATATTTCAATAAAAAAAATATTGATACTGCCTAAAGGCTTTGTCTTGATGTCTAAATTGATGCTTTAAATTTTGACAATTTTTTTCCAACCAAATTTCAATTATTGAAGTTTATATGATTTAATTGATAACTTCAGACAGCGTGAAGTACTTAAAATAAAGAGGCAGTTGCGATTTTTAGAGCATATAAGTAGGAATGAGGGCTTGGAAAATATGACACAAACAGGTCAGCTTGAAGGCAAGGAGGGGGGCAGAAAAAAAAAACAAGGCGTTACTGAACTTGTTTAAATAGATGACGAAACAAGTTTTATGAAAAATAACAAAGACCTGTATTAAGAGCTAAAAATGGCGAAAAGCTGTCGAGAGCAATGATCGCTTATATCCTGTGTGGACACAGCACATAAAGAAGAACCCACTCCATTTAGATGGTCTCTATTTGAGAGTGATCCCGAGAATCTAAAAGTTACTCTCTATTCGTTTATTGTTGCCTCATCCTTCACACCTAACCAAAAACATGCCGGGGCGGGGGGTAGCACCCTTTAGTGTCCCAGTTATGGGCAAATAGTTAACACCCAAACTGGGGTCAGAATACGATGAAAGTATAAAAATAGATTTGTACAGAAAAATAAAAGCAATAAATTTAAAAAAAATATTACAGCAATACATTTTTGAAAAGAAATATTACTATCAATGCATTTGACTTTAGACAAAAAAACCCTCTTTACAAAAAGACGTCAATGAAACGACATACAAATTGATTTATCACAACAAATACATATTCTATTCATACGAATCTATTTTTAAAACATCCTCGGTATTAAAAAAACAACTGAGATGTTGATATGCCGTTAAACCAAACCAAAAACAAACTTCTCAACATACGGCCATTGAAGCATGTTCTGTCTCTTCTCATCCAATAAAGGAGCTGGCATTTTAGAATTAGTGTCTCCTATCGTGCTCTACGCAAAATTTCACCAATATACGTGTTCTCTGTCTGGATATGAGTGTTTATTTTATACTTTGACATATTTTTCTGTAAATTAGTTTAAATCTCTGCTTTTATCTTTTCACTATATAAGAAGATTTATTTGTATATTTTCGGTAACAAATTTAACGGCTTATCTGGTTTATTTTGGCATCTCTATATTACTTTCCACATTTTTAATTTGTCTGTCACAAACATTTGCGCTTTACTTTCGTGGTCAGATATGTGAGGTTTATTTTTCAATTACTATGTTTTTTTTTCTCGTCTCATTCTATGATGTACAGTTGGTTTTGGTTGTCCAAAATGCCATCTAGTAATCTTGTGAAACTGGTGCCTTGCTTTATTTTAGAGATTTGTCTTCATAATCAGATTAACGAAGTGCGTTTTTTTCTATTTCTTTTCGAGATATTTTTTTCTGGATTATAAAATCTCTCACTATTCTTGCTACGTAGATCGAGTAATAATTCACAGTTAGTTTTTCAAGTTCAACCTTTGTAAAATTTTGAATATTTCCTCTTAATAGTATCAATTGTTTCCGCCATTTTTTTTACTAATAATTTCTTCAATTCTTGTAATCGTTTTATAATTTATTTCTTAAATATCGTCTCCTCTTGAATTTAGGTCTGATATTTCATAAATATAGAATTTTTTCCTCGTCTAAGTTGCTTTGCAACAGTAACCAATCCTTCCGCAAAAAAAGATTTTGTTCTTAATTTTGGACTGCCTAATGCAGTGTATATGATATTTCACTGAAGGTTAATATCACGTTATCTTTAAGTCGCTTTTTCGTTTTCGCCTGAAAACATTTGCCTTCCATATTGATTGTACACGCTGAATTATAATCTTCTTTTGTCTTTTCCACTCGGCAAAATCTGCCAAACACCGGCATAGCGAGCAGAAAGACTACAGGGAGGGCACAGGTTCCACCTGTTGGTTAGGAAATGAGAAATTACTGGATGTTACATGTTTTTTTAAACACATTATAATTTATGTATGCGATAACATCAATCTAAACAAATGACAGCAGGCTGATAAAATCTTATTAAAATATGGCTAAAATTGGATTTTTAGCAATTCTTTGACAAATATAGCATTTATCCTCAATATGAGATAGAGTATAGTCGAATGCGTATCAAATACACACAGAGGTATAAGATATATGATCACTATTACATTATTCGGACTACTGTCCTCATCTTTGTCGCCATATTTATCACAACGTTTCGGCCGTTGTACACTCTGGCCTTCTTCAGGTGTTGCAATGTCGAACTGAACCTTTTTATTTCGCTCACTGGGGTAGTCTGTTCTAGTTCCACGTGCCATGTTTTAATGGGTGTCAGTTATCAGTTATTTCCTGTTAATTCCCCTCTCCAAGTTCTCCACTGCCTTAACCGGGTATTGAACCCACACTGTTTGGGTTCTGTCACTGGATCTAACTAACGCCTTTATCCACTGTGCCATGTGTTCTCAAGAACAGTTCACAGTTCGATATTCCAACCACCGGTGAATGACGGAGCGTACAACGGCCCTACCGTTGTAATACATATGGCGACAAAGATGAGTACAATAGTCCGAATAATGTAAATAGTGTGCATAAGGTCACATCTCAGAAATATAGACAAATACTGAAGATATATGATATATGATAATAAAGAGATCTACATTTATACACCCATCCAAACTCTCTTGTAATACACAGAAACAAAACTGGGCGTAAAACTGATTTAAAAAATACCACATCATTTAAAAAGAACATATTTTTATGCAGGAAGTACTTCGACTAATAATAATATTACCAACTATAAACACACGTTAAAAACATTATATTACATCACCAATCTTTACTGAATTCATTCTTATAGAAGCTAAGGTACGTTTGTTTTTTAAAACAAACACTATGTACGTAAAAACATTCCCAAATCAAACTGCGAAAATCTAAAAAGACAGCTAATAGACAAAGGTAGATCTCGAAACACACACTTACGAATAAACACTACTATCTGAATCCATGATAGACCAAACAGAATTATTGTATACTTAGATACATACTTACGTAACAATTTTTCTGTTAAGCATAGAATCCATTGATTTTTTTTAAATATCGAATGGATAAGCCGTTTCTATTTGAATTTGGAATGCCACAAATTATACTCTATTTTATTTAACAAGTCAAATGTACGGGGAACATGCTTAACCAATTGAAAATAAAACAACACACAAGTAAAAATACATTCTTGATTTTTATCCATATAAATGAATCTTATTAGATTGATAAACATTTAGTATTTGTTCTTTGTCCTATCATTTTGTCCTATTCCGATCCCTATTTGCATCACGCAATGAGAAACAGAAGCAAAAAATATCGTTAGGTTTTCAAAGTTGTTTTTTTTTTTTTAATTCACGAACGCTCATACATTGCGGCTTACTGCGAAAGTCAAGGTAAGATATGGAAGGTGCTAAGTGATGTAATTTAATGCTTAATAATTGGAATTGATTAAATGTTATTGTCGTCGATTTTTTCTACTTTCTTTATGTATATTTAGTTAGTAAGATTTTTAATGTAATTATAATTCATTATTTTATTTTAATTTGATATATTATTTATGTAAGTTTCGACGTAACACAACACGTTTTTTTAAAATCATAAAAAGAAAACTTGAAATCAAGAATTCTATTATTTTAATTTAAATACTTACATGAATAATGTATCAAGTTAAAACAAATTAATAATGATTGGGTAAAAAGTAAATAAATATATATGAACAAATAATAAAAGTGCATTCATCAAAAAATTAATAAGATTTAATCCCTTCCACTGATTAGCCGATATAATATTTTCATATTCATTAATCATTATACCTATGTAGGTTGCTTGGTTGATTTAGTTTAGTTGCATATTAACTACCATCAGTTATTTAATACCGACATCTAAATACTTTGAACACATATTTATGGCTTACACGAAATATATTTTGTACGCAATTTCGTGCCTTCAACTATAGATAAAATGTATAGTTGGTAAATATACTATAAAATGTATAGTTGGTAATTATACGAAGGAATATATTGCTAGGAATTTTGCTTTCAGTATGGAGGTAATTTTACTATAAATAGGTATTATAGGTCATCGTTTAATATAAAATGTATTGGGGGTATTTTTATTATAGAAATATATCTTCTACTTTCATAGTGTTTCGTTTTTGTTTGCGAGTTCACTGTTTAACAATAGGTTGGACCCTAACAGGTGTTGCCACTCTGTGTTATGATGGATTGAGGAAACCTCCAATCTCCCGATTAGAGGCCTTGCTGCTGGGTATTGTTTATCTTCATAGCTAAGACTTATCCATGTTGTCAAACGTCATGAAATATTTAGAGAGGACAAGAAAGTATGTTTCAATTATTACACGAGAAACAATGAAGTGAATGCAACCTTCAACTTAAATCAATACATTTTCGTATTAAATTTGGCTTTTTCTCACGCTTAAAATCTATAATAGACAGTTGATTATAAATAATGTCAAAGACACTATCCAAATAAATCTGAAAACAGTAAAATCTGCTTTTAAACAAGATTAGGACAGATTTATGGATACGAAGCCAGCGTAATTTGATAATTTCAACCAACCGGTTTATCAAGGATAATGAGTAATGAGTAAATTAAATGTATCAAGAATGCAGTTGAATGCAGTAAGACTTAAATTTCTCTGTCCTGTATAGAGGAAAAAGAGACTTGAAGCAACAGAAATGTCGTTCTACAGAAAGATGTCGAGGATACCATGGACCGAACATATGAGCAACGACGAGTTTTTGGAGATAATGGGCCACGTATTGAGGAAAGAGGGATTAGAAAACAGTACCCTCACAGGGTATATTTGGGGAAAGAGAGATAGAAGGAAGCAGTGAGTAACATACTTGATGAGATCGAGTAAGTAGGGGAAAGTGTTTTGGAGAAATGACAAAAAAAAAAAATTTACTAAGAGCAACGAGGGAAAAGAAGATGCGGAGCGCCATGTTCGCCTGATCTGAACATTGTCCTACATATTTTCTTTACATATTACAGGTTTGATAATTAGAGTTTTCTTTTTTTGAGATTGTCATATGACTTTACTTTTTAATGGGAATATATCCTATTGAGTATGTTATATCTATCTATCTATCTATCTATCTATCTATCTATCTATCTATCTATGTCCATATATATATATATATATATATATATATATATATATATATATATATATTATGAAAAACTAGGTAATCCGTATGGGTAGACAAAAGGAGGTTAAAATCCAGAGAGCTCAATGTAAATCCAGAGCAAATAATTTAAATAAAAACAAACCACTTTAAGGTTCCATGTAATAAATTATTTCACCACATCCCTTTTAAATGACTGCGGATCATCAGACTTTACTTCCAAAGGTTGAAACAAAAATGAAAAGAAATTTACACATTTTTGACGGGCCGTATTATGTAAATTAACGAAGTGAGGAAGTGAGGGGGGAGAGAGAAGACATGAGTGAGTTAGATGTAATTTAATATTTCTATTCTTTCATACTTAAAATTACTTGAAGAGGTCCAGACATCGACACATTTAAACGGCTAACTTAATATATAATATCTCTTCCGTTCGGTCTCCTTGTTTAAGTTGTTGAATGATGCCAAATTCCTTGCCTTCATTTCATCTTTGGTGTTACAAGGAGTTTTGTTCGTCTCTCGTTTAACGGCGCCCCACACATAATAATCAAGGGGGTTGCGGAGTTAGATGGCCTGATGTAAGGGTTTTATGCGTGGTCGCAGAAATTGTCTAACAGCCATGACACCGTTCTCCGGCTTGTGTGACATGGTTGCAGATTCCTGTTTCCAGAAATAGGTTTCCAGCAGCTCCGCTCTTGACCTACGCAAATACTAACACTCGAAAGCACTTTATGTAGGCCGCCTTGTTGATTCTGAGGAACTGTGGGATTTTGAATGGAGGTATAACATCCCTATCACTAGTGATCACTCCAAATATCATCGTAATCACCATTATACTCAACCAGCTCTTTTTGAATCCTCTGAACTGTCCTCAGATTGACACCCAAACACGCAGAATTATTCGTATTCGAGCTTCCAACGTGAATTCTAAACAGTAAATCATTCAGTTTCAATATTTCTGGCGGAGTGAATTGTATCATTGTGAGTCAGTAGTTCACTTTTTTGAACAGACTGTTCGGTCGAACTCTCTTCCTACGGACGGGAGGAACCGAAGGAGGCTACGCCGAAGGATAAGGAGTCTCCTTCGGGGGAATAAACTCGGCCCTGAACCCGCTCGGAATGCCCACGCTAAAAGGCCTTGTCGAAACATGACACCCTCGTGGGTGATCAATATCGTGAATTGTATCATGGTCCGCCTTCTCTTACACACGATGCCCAAATAAACCTATTCTACGGGGCATTACACGAATTCACAAACACTAATCTTCGAAGGATTTAAATTCTGTCAAATTAGAAGCGTAAAACTACATTCTAACTTGGATTTCCAACTCTCAGTTTAACCATGTAGTTATAAAATCTCCCCTTATTAAATATATAAAAAAAAGGACAACATCTCTTTTCTTTACAAAGAATAATTTCATTTAATACAAAGTAAAGTGCCACTCAAGCAAAGGCCTTACAGTGAAAGTGTTAAATTTAAATGAGATATATGTTAAGGGGTCCACACACTTTTTTTTTATACAAGTGGACTCGCCCAGTGTGTACTTGTACTGCTGGCGGTGAATACCCGGGAGAGAGAGTCAGAGAGAGTGACAGTATGAGGTAACCGCTTTGTAGGAGTCACAGTCGCGAGCACGTAGACTAAAAAAGAAGTAATACTTCGATACTGAATTTCCCAGACTGTATATATATATTATTATTGCTACTAACCGCATTTCTGGATCTACTAACCGTATTACCAATTGTATTATTACGTCAATACATTTAGTTGCTATATTTCATTCCTGGGTTTGTCATTCATTTGAGAACGGATTTCATCCAGGAGTCAACAAAAGTATAAAATTCGAATAAAAAGAAAATGTGTTAGGAAGTGACGATGGTGAGGTTAAGGTAAAAAGATGATCCTTGTCTTTTCCCTTGAAGACTGAATTATTTAGGGAAGCACTCACTCAGGATTCTGTTCCAAAGTTTAGAAGTTCTTGGAAATTCGCTATTAGGTTCTTATTTCTAGTACTATGTACTAAAGTAAATAAAATCTACGGTTTTGCATATTGATTTTTCACAGAAGCTTATTTTCTATATTGAGAATTATGGGGACACAAAATTTCTACATAGGTTTGACCAGATTACATACAGATTTTCAGGTTTTATGATTTAAATGTCAATGGGTTGCAGAAAATATTGGCAATCAGAGGATGGAGGTGAGAAATGAGCAGCACGTACAAGCTATAGTTCATAGAGAGCAGTATGAAAATATCCATATACTTCTTAATATATCCGACTCTGCGAATGTAAAATAAATTTTAAGTAATACAGTTTTTTGCCTCGTCTTTTATGAGAGTTACTTCACATTAGTCAGCAGAGAAAATTCGGAAGACCATGTGAAAGTCTGATCTTGTATATTAGCTTGGCAACCTTCCTTTTACAAACAGAATGTATGTTGGTTCTTAATGTAATCGCTGCGATTTCTATTAAGTAATTTTTAGTAATATTTTCTTTGTCCTCGTTAAGCACCTACGTATATATTTTATCATCTCTTGATCTTGGAAACGCGAGGAGCAATAAGCGTTCAGCTATTCTTTTTATTTTTTGTTATACATTTCGATTCACTATTTTAGAAAGAGCAAGTTTTTATCCTTGCTCTTAACACCACCATTATTTAAAAATATTTGTATATATATATATATATATATATATATATATATATATATATATGTGTGTATGTGTGTGTGTGTGTGTATAGTGTATATATAGATATATAGTATAATATATATATAATATATATATAATTATATATATATATATATATATATAATATATATATATATATATATATATATATATATATATATATATATATATATATATATAATTTTCCTTTAATACATATCAATTCATTTTAGCGACGCAATATATGATGACTGTCAAGTTTTTTTTTTTATAATTGTTCATGTTTGAAAAAGCGCTGAAATTAATTCTTCATTGAAAAAAATTATGTAAAATATTATTTGACGTAAATTTATAACTAAAAAAGTGTAGTACTTTTTCTGCAAACTTACGCTAATCGTTTTGTTTGTTTTGTTTTGTTTTTTTTCTCCTTTTTTTTGTTGTTTTTTTGTACTGGTTCTTTAACAACCTTACAAAAATTGTTGGCTCCTTCTATTGAGAAAGGGTCAACTCATTTTTATTTCATACTTTCCTTCCATATCTCCATCCCCACTTCTTCCCCGCTCCTAATTCCAACTCCTGGCAAAAGCACTTCTCGTCCAACCTTCAAGATAATCGCCGCGACGAAATTCTTAAACCAACCGTAACTCATAAAACTAAACCAGCACAGAAAGCTGTCATTCTATCTCAACCTGTGTAACCACGCCATGAACTGGTCTTTCAAGGTATACCCTTCTAGACATGGGTTTATTTCCTTTGCCAAATATAATGTCGCCTACTATCAACTTTAGTTTTCTTAACCTAACATCTGACTCTGGATAGACATGAATTATTCTGTGATGCATGCCAGTTATCAAAACTTGGAGAGGCGAAGTAACAGGAGTTAACTATCTCCTGTTAATTCACCTCTCCAAGTTCTGACCTCAATTAGACATGGCACTTGGAACTAGAAAAGTCTGCCCCATTGAGCGAAATAAAGGGTTCAGTTCGACACTCCAACCACCTGAAGAACCCCGGAGCGTACAACGGCCGAAACGTTGTGATAAATATGGCAACAAAGATGAGGATAATAGTCCGAATAATGTAAATAGTGTGCATAATTCCTCATCTCAGATATATAGACAGATACTGAAATGTATACTGTTTTTCAGATACCCATACAAAACTGTCCTACTTATTAGTCTGCTGATTTAGTATGGGTGTAGAGTCACTGCACAACTGAGCACCTAATCTGGTCTGTGTACCGTGTCTTTGGGGGCCAGGCCCTCTGGAGACAATACAAATTCAGGTAAAGCAACAACCGATGTTATCAACTTGGTCATGGACACTTTAACATTGATTCCATCGTGCAACCCTCTGTTCTCCCTATTGAATTCTATCTAATTTGCCTTTAAAGTGATCATGCACAGTCTATCCCATTTGGATAGATGGGAGTTGACTGGGAGCTTTTATAGTCAGTGCTGACTCGAACATGCGTCCGATATCATTGGTTTACACTGAACCAGTTGCACTCGTCAAATCACCTTGCATAAAAAAATACGTACAAAATATAATTGTAAAATCTAAGTTTGAATATATAAAAAAATACCTTTGTGAAATCCCATGTTGAAAAAGATACCTGGCATTTTATTTTCGGGAAAATGTCAAAGCACTTCGTCCATTTCTTTACGAATTCAGGTAAAGATTGTACAATAGATCGAGCGAAACGTGGTGGTAGCAGCATCATCGAGGTTAATGGATGAGATTGTTTAATCTAAGAATGCCGAGAATGCTAATGATACTTTAAACGTTATAGTAAATATATGACTTCGTGATTTTATAGTAAGAATTTAAAACAGCGAAATTGAGGAAAATTGAGATAAAAAAAATACTAAAGACGCAATGGAACATTAGCCATTATATATTTTTTACGAGTTTATGACTTGCATATTTTTTTACAAATGAAAAGACTGTATTCTATTTTCTTAAATGGAATATTTAGATTATTATTTCACCAATTTAGCATCCGACCCGAGGAACAACAGAGGCAATTTTTATTGTTAGACAGATAATGGAAAAACGACAAAGAAAGAAAGCTACCTCTAATTCCATTTTATTGACTTTAAGACACACTTTGCTACAATTTGTAGAAAAGCTTTGTCGAGAATGGCAATAACTATTACTATAAATCCGAGGATTTCTGACATTATTAAAGTTAATGTAAGATAGGACAGAATATACACTTTAAATTTATTAACAATTCACCGACTCGTCTAAAGTGGGAGTAAGACAGGGTTGTTTGCTGATTCCCACTTTTTTACTATTTTTATAGAACATGAAATAGATGAATTACATTATCTATTGGGTTGGTGCATAATTATCAGGCGGTCTTAATACTAAATATTGTTAAAAAAAACCGTCTAATAATTATACAACCCAATACAAGAGACACTCTAACTTAATAAAGAAATTTTGGCAATGGATTCTCAACCTGCTGATGATACAAAGCTGGTGTCCGCAATATTTCAGAAGTTTCAGTTTTTCGCAGAAGATATTGAAAAAGATGCATGAAGCGGGCTATGAAAATAATTGCAATGTAATTTCTCCTAAACTAGATGAAATAACACTAGATGGAGATGTTAGAAATATAAACACCTTTAAATTCTAGTTATCAGTGATCCGTGGAACATCAATAGACTTAAACAGACATATAGATTTAGCATCAACTTTTGGTAAACTCTAGGAGATAGTTTGGACTAGAAAATATATATGTTAATGTTATCAAAGTAAGATTATTCTATGCATGAATTATTTCTATCGCAATCTATGCTGAAGTAATTTGGAGCCAAAAAGAAGAGGATTGGGGAAATTTGTCTTTGGGAATGATTGCCTTATAGCTATGCTTAGTTTAACAGGCAATTTCCGAATCAAAATTAGAAAGTGACTAGATTTCACAAGCAAAATCATTTAAGCTGTTTGGACTACGTAGTTCGAAAGGATTCAACAAGTTATGTACTTTAAGCAGCTAAAAAGAATTATACCCCACTAAGATCAAGAGGTACACCTTCCAACTTTTAGGAAGAGCAAATTAAAAGACGGGATCAATTTGCATTTGCTAACAGTAGAGAAAATGGTAAAACGGTAGACATCGATAAAAGGATTGTTGGAACATGATGAACCAAGGACCTTTGAATGGATCATGCAGCTAAAGAAAGAACGATTTCACATCAGACAAAAATAATAAAAACTATATTGATTACAAACGAACTGTATTGATTCGGAGTTTCTTACTTTATCTCTATAAATGTATAGAATGTAATTCTCTACTGTTTAATCTGGGCATAGAGCCGTTATTTTGAAGTCACAGTTTCCATTCCAGTTTGAGTAGTGACGAGACAGACTAGTAATTAATTGCAATTATATTTTCTTAATAGTCACCTCTATCTATTTATCTATCTATCTATCGATCTATCTATCTATCCCAGTCTATTCATTATTTATCTATCTATCTATCTATCTATCTATCTATCTATCTATCTATCACAGTTTGTTTCTATCTATCTATCTATCTATCTATCTATCTATCTATCTATCACAGTTTGTTTCTATCTATCTGTCTATCTATCTATCTATCGCAGTCTATTCATTATCTATCTATCTATCACAGTTTCATTTTCTATCTATCTGTCTATCTATCTATCTATCACAGTCTATTCATTATTATCTATCTATCTATCTATCTATCTATCTATCTATCTATCTATCTATCACAGTTTGTTTCTATCTATCTATCTATCTATCTATCTCAGTTTGTTTCTATCTATCTATCTATCTATCTATCTATCTATCTATCTATCACAGTTTGTTTCTATCTATCTATCTATCTATCTATCTTAGGGTTATAACTATTTTGTAAACCTATGTTCCTCTGTCATAGACCAAAGACTTTTTGTTCAAAGTAATGGAAAACTCGAAGTACATTAGTCTTATTCACCTCAGGTGTATGGACTGTGTTTTGTGTCGAAATTAGAGATTTATAATTTAACTTTGACAGCAGGGGAAAAGTTGATGCAGAACCTACCAATTTCAACGATTCAGCCAGATTAAATACCCGACGTGGTAGTAAGGGGAAAATGGAAGGTATCAGTTTGAAAGGAAAGAGGGTACACAAAATCAAACAAGAGGTTAATATTATGACCTTAAATTGGGGCTATAAGAAGAATGAGGTGTTAAGTTGAAGTTAAAATTCGGACATCAACGGAGTTTTATGTATTTATAAAAAAAAAAAAATGATTGTATAAAAAAAAGTTAGCTTTCCATTTAAAAAAATAAATAATACTTGCAAACGGGATATATTAACACAATTAACAATGAATCATATTTAGAAAATTTATATTAAATAAGAATATATTTAAAGGAATTTTATATTAAAAAGTAAGAAAATTAATAAAAAAGTGAATTGTCCATTTATAACTTTAAAGATAAGTTAAATTAAGAAAACAAAACCATACCAAATTACAGTTACCCTCAACCCCTAAAAGCATCCTCGAAAAGGTATATGGATAAAGATGTGTAAGTGAAAAATGAAAACTCATTTCATAGAACAAGGGAATATTTATAAGATATGATTAAAATGGAGAAGGCATAGAGATATAGAAAGTAAATATAGCTATACATTAACATACGAAGAGTTATAGAATTAAAAAGTAATAAAGTATGATTTATATTATTATAGAATTTTAAATCTACTTCGGTGTCTACATTTTAAACACAATTCATTCTTTTGATTTAATAGTTTGCTTCCATTATTGTATTTTATTATTTTATTTTTTTCTTCTAAACGCAGATTACACCTATCTATAAGTCTATTAGGAGTATGAGAGAAACCTATAATTTTTTTCATTCTGAGGGTTCAGAACTTTCAATTCCGAATACTTTTTAAAAAGAGCTGTCTGGTATTTTAATTTAGGTTTCGTAAATGAATGCCTCTGCGTATAACATCTCTGTTTCCATTCCCCTGCGGAAATTCCTATGTAAACCTTATAATTTAACATATTTTCTTTGGTTGGGGAAAATGATTCCTTGGTATATCACCCGAGTAGATCTGCATTTGCCCTCAAATGGACAACTTTTTCTATCTCTAAAATTACAAGGTATTTCCATAACAGATTTGTTGTTCATTCCATATATAGTTATTATGAGAGTTGATAAATTTGTATATACTATTGGTGCAGGAATAGTTAATTTTAATCGTTTTCCTATTGAACATCTTACTTAGATGTTTTTTTTTTGTGAAAATGTTTATTTATTAACTTTAGAATATGTTGTCCGATATTAATATTTGATAGTTTGCAGAATCGTATGGTAGAACCATATAATTTTTCTTTTTTTATATTTCTCTGCCTACATCCCACTTTAGATATTTCAGTGTTACTTATGGGGTTAGATGAGATAATTTATTTTTAAAGCCACTATTATGGAGCGCAATTTCATACAATTCGTTATTTTTATTAAAGATATTCAGGGTGGACGATGACCTACTTATTCTAGTGCGGAAACTTCATCTTCATTGCCATATTAAACAAAGTTTCGAACGTTGAACGCTAAGACTGCTTCAGGTGATTGTAATTTAGAACCGAACACTTCATTTTGTACACTGGGGTTGATTATTCTAGATGGGGGGGAACAGAGAAATTACCACCATTGGAATATACGAAAGTTTAAGGAATCAGCACATATGCCAGTCCACATAAATATCCTGAGCCGACCAAGCATAGAAATGAATACAATATCGAAACCAGTAATAAGGAGTGCTAGAGAAAAGCAATGAACAATATCAGAAAAAAAAACAAAAGAAAACATTATAAACTCTTGTAAAAAATATACAATAACAATAACAGAAAAATTACAATGTGAGCACTGGTAAAAAAAAAATGTTTCTTAGCCATCAAGTTTATAAGTCCCACCTATTCATTCAATAATAACCTCACGGACTTAGAGGGTTGACTTAAATGAAATAACTGAGACATCCGGAAGAGGCATGACACGTGAAACTAGAACAACTTCCGGTGAAAGAAATAACAGATTACGTTCGAAACTCCAATAACTTGATTAAGGCTGGACCGAATATAGCAATGAAAGTAATCATAATATAGGGCCGAATGGTTAGAACGTTTGCATTCTGACAATGGGAACTGGGTTCGAATCTCACCATGGCCGATTTGTCTGATGATATCGGACTGGAGGTGTTGATCCCACCGTGCGGCACTATTGGAAACTGCTTGAAAACAATACCACGGGTTGACTCAAGCCTTATGAGTGAAATTGAGCAGACGGAACTCTAGGGGAAGTCGATACTTGTGCTAACACGAAGTCACAAGCCATCGTGACCGAGAGCTTGAGTGTGCTGGCCTTGTTCAAATTGTTGTTTCCCAGAAACTGTAACTAAGGTCTGCACAGCATTGGGCTCTGTTGGTGCTGAATAGACACAAATGCACCTGAGCAGTCGTCTGTAATAGGGATTGGACAGCCGCCCTAGCTGACGGGCATACGATTGGCCAACAATACATTCACACACATGCACACACACACACACACACACACACACACACACACACATATATATATATATATATATATATATATATATATATATATATATATATATATGCGTTTGTGTGTGTGCGTACTTAGATAAAATTGTCTGGACATGCCTCATTCATATCATTATTTCTGTAATGGTAGTAAATATATTACAATATTTTTTTTTTGCTGCTTAATTCTATGATTTACTTTTCATTCAAATAATAACATTTTAACATTGACACAATTCACACATTTGGGTTTTTTGCTTCACGGGCCATTTAAAGTTTACGCCTGAAACGACACTCACTGGACTACGGAATAAATAAATAAAAGGAAAAAAAAAGAAAGAAAATGAATCTATATTTTGTCTGGCTAAAGTAGACTACACATATTTGTAAATATAATCGATATATTTATTAAGGGTGTGCGGGATGTGTGACAGTTATCGGCGCGGAAAGAGGAATCGACGAGCCGAGTTCAAATTCCTTCCTGGTCTGTTGCGTTCAATTTCGCAATAATACTCCTGGGAGACTTAGGATTCTATTTCTCCTGACTTCATTACTCGGCTAAGAACCAGGGTTGACTAGGTCGTCTAGATTTTCATGGTGGCTAATCGAGAAGGACTCTTGCTTTTTCGTGTGTTTTACTTAATGAAAAATCGAACACAAAATTAAAAGAAATACCACTATTATGCATTTCGTTGTTTATCATATTACATTTTTTGTGGTGTCAAACGCTCCCTCGTTCTAACTTTCGTTACGTTAAATAATACTCGTTAACACTTCCGAAATGCTCGTTTTAGACGAGATTTTGTAAATGCAGATATATGGATTATGGGCAGATTCAAACATACACACACACACACACACACACACACACACACACACACACACATATATATATATATATATATATATATATATATATTGTACGAAAATATAAGAATCTATTGATCAAGTAAGGAAAGGATTTATTATCGAACTGTTTTTAAAATTGTTCCATCGTTCTGATATTTTGAAATCATTTTTGATTTGCTTTGTAACGTGGAGGACTTCAAGCTTGTATGAAGATATAAGAACCTATTGATCTCTGCGTATTCCTATATCAACAGAAGGGATTTCTTGAACTGTTTATATAAAATAGTTCAATCGACTTTTTTAATATTTTAATATTTGGAAATCATCTTCGAATACGTTTTCACAACATCGTCCACGTGACGACGACGTGATCATATTTAAACGGAACGCTGATCTTATATAAAAATTTCAGTTATCTGTTTGGATTAGTTGTGCTCAATAGTCCATCGTCTTTTTTGTGGTGAATTTTTATATGTTCTAATGTTAATTATGTTTAAATGAAAATGTCCTGAAGTTGGTCTAAAATAGACCGAAACGTCCGACGTTGACTTTATATTAACATTAATACAGCATAATTGCATATTAAGATTTTTTGTTTTGTTTTTTTCTGTATATTTTTCTTCAAACTGTCGGATCTATATCCATATATTTGCTTACATATATATATATATATATATATATATATATATATATATATATATATATATATTGTAAAATTTTAGACGCTCATTCTTTCTATATTTCGAATGCTCGTTATCACGTTTGTAATGCTCGTTGTAGTCGAGACATTGGAACCGCAGATACTGGTAGTAGTAACGTCTTCAAATAATACTCGCACTGATATTAATTGTTCAAAGAGTAATCACCGAATAGTAATTCGTTATAATGATCAATATAGAGAAAGAGCATAGTGGTTAGTATAAAGAATAGCGATCACTTAGATAGCACTCTAATTCCTATTTATACGTTTCCTTTACGATCACGTGATCTACTTATTTAATAATGGAATAGCTTTCAAGCTGTAGTGTTCAAACTACAGTGTCGACAAAGACAATTTATTCCTATACAACAACTTTTATTATATTCTTGTTCATTATTTTTACTGATAAAAATCCATCTTTTAAAGATGACATCAACTGTTTTATTTTTAAATAAGTGTCAATCTCTGAGTATCTTTTATTACGAATATCTAAAATATTATCCCTAAGAATTATTATATTATCATAAACATTTAGCACATCCTATTAACTATATATTAATTAGCAGGAATAATTTATACAGTACTCATATTTTAACATAAACATTTTATAGCGAAAGACATATTTTGTAGAAGTGTTTGGAATCGTAACGTTATTTTTTTGTCTACTATTTTACTTTTGATGCATTATAGTCAATTTCTTTCTGTAATATTGATCTTTCACACATTTTAGTAACAATAATAATAAAAATGTTCTCGTATTTTTTATAACATTTTACACTTTAATTTTCTTATTCATCGCTTGGATTCTAGTATTTATAATTTAAGCAGAAATTAGGATAATAATAATATTAAGTGTTACATTAGACGACATACTGTTTTTTCCGACATCCATTGTAAATTATATCTGCAATCTAAAGAATTTGAATATAATTCTGAGAATTTGCATGTATTTCTTTCTGTTTATTTTTAACTTATCGTTTTGGATAAGCGATTTCTCCCTCTTAACAAGACAATAATATAAATGGTCTCATATATTTATATATTTGACTATAATTTTATACCATTTATTATTATTATTATTATTATTATTATTATTATTATTATTATTATCTCCCCGTGTTGTTAAAAGGTTAATATATTTAGATAATTTTACGTATCAAATATTAATGGTTTATCCATTTTTTCCTGTTTAGCAGATAGTTCTTTCTTCCATAGCCATATTGATTTAACTGTCAGAACATTTTGGTGATCTGACTGATGGCCGCGATATTTCAATATGCGGGTACAGGAATGTCTGTTTATTAGTTGCTGCTTTCGAATATTATTAAGGAGCACGAACTTCTTAGAGAAGACTCTACTGACTCGGATAAAACCACGTTAAACGAGCTTTGTGTCATATCGCACTCACTGGGGAGCTCGGGAAAATATCTAGCTGATGTTCTGATCAATAGTCTCATAATATCGGGGTAATTGTAATGTCGTGTCGCGAGTGGATAGGTGTCACTGCATGTATTTCCGGTGGACAAAACCGAGGTCACATTATACCTTTCGTCTAGGCCATTTCTGGCTAGTTTGTATTGCCATAGAAAAGACGATAGATAATGATTATTTTGACATTTGTCTTAAAAAAATTAAACAATAACAGAAAATGCGTGTAAAACAGTAAATATAAAAATCACCTACTCACTCAACGTCTTTTTCTCTTTATATTCTTGGTATTCGTTCAAATCTCTGTAGTGGAGAATTTGTTTCTCTTTAAACTGTCTCCAGGTATCGTCGCATTTTGTGAAAATAATTGCTATATACCGTATCTATGAACACTAATGTGTATGTCCCAATCCTCATAAATACATTGGACACTATTTTAAGTGAGGGTGATATACAGTCTAAGTAGTCCACCCCGAGCAGTGGTTTACCTGCCTCACGCCGCTTGCGCGTATTGTATTTTGTTGATGTTACCATTTCCTTTTCCAACCCCCGTTTTGGTTATTCCTCAATCAGTAACACATTCTAGGTTACAAAATTTTGGCGACGTAATGAGATATTGGGAAATTGGAACTAACGTCAAAAAAATCAGTAGGATGATATATTTAGTCAAAGGACTGAAAAAGGCACTGGAATCCAAAAAAAGTAGGCATATAAATTATGAGAACGATACTCCAGTCGATGTTGAGCCTATAGAAGAAGTTCTTTTCGACACATTTGATGTGCCCATGCTTCGGAAAGCTTCTGAGACAAAAAATCCAAAAAGACAAAATAAGAGTGTTGTGGATTCCGAGATGAAATTCGGTCTCCAAGGAATGACAAACGCAAGACTTAAATATAAGAAATAAAATGTATTTACACAATAATACAAAGGGTAATACTGTTAGTAAATCCAGGAACGTGGTTAGTAGCAATAACAGATAGATCTATACAGTATCGAAGTAGGACTTCCTTAGAGTCTACGTGCTTGTAACTGACTTCTACAAGAGGTTACCTCACACCATTACTCTACATCCAACTCAGTCACCATCTCTATCTCCGTTCGTATATTCTGTCTGTGGGTATTTGAAGGCAGCAGTCCAAGTAACACTGATAGAGTCCACTTATATGAAAAAGGGGAGGACCCCATAACAAAGAGGAAAAGAAAGAATACAGAGAGAATAAACATTAACCTGAAAAAGAAAAGATATTGAGTCTGTGCAGTGCAAATCTAAAAAGGTAGGGTGTTATATACCGTACCTCTGAAGATTAATGGGTATGTTCTAATCGACATAAATACATTGGATACTCGTGTAAGTTGGGGTAATCTACGCTGGCAGCGTGAGCTGTCGGTGTGGTAAGCTCTTGCCGTGTCGAACTCTCTGCCTTTGAGCAGAGAGGTACCCGGACGAGGCTTTGCCTACGTTCAGAGTCTCGTCTGGGGAGGTTGACAAATACCCGATCCCGCGTATGCGGGGTCTACGGGCAATTTTAACCCGAGACCACGGTCTCGGATTTCCTTACATGGGAGGCAGGTAAATATCGTAATATGCTGTCTACGTAGTCCAGCACTAACAGTTGTTTACCTAGTTCATGCCGCTGGCGAGTAAATCTAATTAACAAGAATTTTCAAACGAAGAGTACATTAAGTCAAATCTCTCAACCGCAATACCTTACAAATTAGTTAGAGCTGTTCTAGAAATATAGATAAAATTATTAAATCAAACAACAGTAGAAGACTGAAACTTCATGACGATAATAAACGCAACACAAACATAAATTCTAATACACACTTTTCGAATAGAAAAAGAGCTGTATAATTGCCGTATCCCTGATCAATGTCCATTATCAAACAAGTGATTACCGAAATCCGTAGTGAATATGTGCTATATCTCATCAAATGAAAACCCCAGATATATTAAGATGTATGTGGGATCAACTAGCAGACCTTTTAAGGATAGATATTATAATCACATAAACTCCTTTACAAATGCAAGTAAACACAATATGACATCACTTTCAAAATATTTTTGGAAACGGAAGGAGGAAGGAAAATCACCTAAGGTTTCATGGAAAATCCTAAAATAAGCCAGAACTTTCAAATCTTTGAACGAACCTTGCGTTTTTATGTTTGCGGGAGAAAATATGCATTGTTGAACTCTTGAACAACTGCCAATTATTAAATTAAAGATATGAAACGACCGTTTCTTTAGACATATTAAGGATCTAACATTACAATCTTGGTAAATTCTTAATTCTCAAAAGTAAAACAGTAGACAAAACAAAATAACTTTACGATTCCAAAGGTTTAAAGTTTAAAAATTCACCTCCTAAGATATACTCTCAAGTCTCTTATGTACCTCTCAACTAATTTATTTCACATTATGATTCTCAAAATGTTTTTATGCGCATATATATCACTATAATATTTTCAGGTAAATAGTTTTACACCCGTACTTATTCGACACATTATACGGTCAGAGAATAGGTCAAAATAAATTATAACAGTTATAGTTAATAACCCATATTTTTTTTTTATATTTTTCTATCTATATTTATTTTCAAAATCAAAACTGTTTTTCTTAACCGCAAATAATTTATATATATACGAAAAAAGAATATACTTATAAATTTATTAAGCTTTTTCATTTTATTACAGGATTAGTTAATATATATATATATATATATATATATAATATATATATAAAATATGTTTCAGCTTTAGCTTGTTATTTTAATAGTAAAACAAACAAAAAAATCATTCCCAATTACTATTATAACTATCGTTAGAATTTATCTCTCCTACCACTTTCATCTTATTACTATCTCCTATTCCCACCTTTACTACCCCAGCCCTCACTCTTAGGACGCTTGTGAGATGTTGTGCTTAAACCTTTGACCGTTGTTATCGGCAAGGAATCTTCCCAGACTAGACAGCATTCAAAACGCCAGCCATCCTTCACCAAACTGCTATCAACAAGCACTTTTTTTCACTCCGTCACATTTTGATTTATGTATATATTTTCTCAAACGAATGGAAAAAAAAGAAGTGACGTTTTACATACGACTTGCTTAAGAGCATAATTGTTCATAACCGTTTTTGATTCTCACCAGTAGAGGTGCAATTGAATTCCACCGGAACGAAGTTGCATCTTTGTAGTGAGTAAATTGTTTTTGTCTGTATGATAAAATATATATATATATATATATATATATATATATATATATATATATATATAGTACACGTAATAAATCCGTTGGTATATAATCCAAATGGGTCCCAATATTATAAAATATTAAAACTGATCCAAAAAAAGAGCTCAGTGTATTTATTATAACAGACCATTTGAATTACATAACAGAGAAATCAACATTTTCTCATGAGTATAGACTATTTCAACTAGCGACGAATGCGTCAGTGCCGGTCCATACATATATATATATATATATATATATATATATATATATATATATATATATATATATATATGCGCGTGCGTGTGTTGCGTGTATATATATATATATATATATATATATATATATATATATATATATATATATGTTAGTCATTTAATTGAGTGTACTTGAACAATTGAAATTTCTAATAGTCTTATGACGCCGTAGAAAGGAAAATCTATGAGCATTTAGAAATAATCATGGCGACCCTTTTAATTTTCATGCATTTGTGTGGGCAGATGGTAATTTTAATATTGTCGGTTGTGCCAGATGGACGTATCTGATGTAATGCGATTTTCGCGAACAGTTATCTTTAGGGTTTAGAGAGAATTATCAGAAAAAGCAAAAAAAAAAAAAAAAATATGCCGTTAATACCAGATCTGTGGGTAGACATCTTTTTTTTAAAATGTAAAAGTTGAATTACTAGAACCATTCAAACTGAGAGGAAGGCATAAGACGCCGAAATAATCACTCCCGAAAGTGAAGGTAGACAGAAGAGCAGTTGTGAAAACGCACAGAACGTCGTTTTTGTTGTGGTTGGGCTACAAGCTGGGTGCGATTCATGCCAGATAAGAACAAGAAACGGAGGATAACATTCGATAAATGCGACAATAGCATATTGTAAAACCGTTATCTGGTCTGATGAGCCTCGATATCTGCTGCCTTATCCGGTTGGGAGGACCAGAATTGGCGTAAACAAAATGATAATTGATCCCTCCTGTGTCTCTCGATGCAGGCTGCTGTTGTCATAATCTTATAGGAAATGTTTTTTGGCATTCATTGGAAAACTTCTTACCAATAAAAGATCGTTGAAATCCGCACCGCTCAGAAGGACAGTGGCTCATCATAAGACTCAATTTTATGACGACACTACTCTGAATCTCTAGTGTGTTTGAATGGTTTTAATTGACCTCGTCAGTCACCGACTGTCATTCCCATGCAGTGTTTTTGGGATGTAGGGGGAAGGGAGACTAGAATTTTGGATTTTGCAGTCAAACAATTCTGAAGTGCCAAAAATATGGATCTAATATTCGAAAGGCAACGGCCACAATGAAACACCGGTTTTATCCCATCACAGAATTTATCTAAATTCGAGCTCGGTCAGAATATAGATGTGTCACCGCTTTGGAATACCATGTGCTGGGTGCGCGGAATGGTGTAAAAAATAACAGCACGGAAATGGAAAATGGAAAGCCGATGTTCCCATTCCAGAACCGTTCGTTATATAGACTTTAAAAAAATACTCTTGGTAAATGAATGAAGCCACTTGTTCTACCCCGAATATGGTTTAAATAGTAAGAAGTATATCAGTAAATCATTATTATCTTAAAAAAAAAAATACTCTTACAATCAAAAAAAAATATTTTCTGGCTTTAAATAACCTGCAAATGATATGCCGTATAAAATCAAACAATCAATTAAACGTTACATTTTGTAGTAGTATATGTAAATTAAACAAACGTGTGTACAATAAATCAATAAATGTCTAAAATGTCAAGGATAACTATTTCAATGCTGCTGCTCTTCTATTTTTACATACAGAGAAAAGAAAGTGTCGACATCAAAAATATTCCCGTTTGTTCGCGGTGAAAATGACAATTTCTTTTACGTTTTATCTATTTCCCCCTTTCATTAAACTCAAAAAGACGTAGAAACTCACATTATTAAGGTCAGATCTACGTTTGCCTATCCAATGGTAGGCAAGAATATCTCATTAAGAAATTTTCAATCATTATTCGCAAATACTTCCAGGGATATAATTATAGACCCACTTCATTACAGACTGAATAATACGTTTTTCTTTTCAGAGTCATTCGTATTATCCATCTAATCGAATTTTCAGCCAGAAGATCTTGAAAGCAATGTTGAAGATAATTTCATTTATAGTTATGATGTGCTGATGGCAGACTCAGAACGCAAAATTAAATAAATCTTAGAAAATGCATTAACGGAAAGCAAGAAGAAAAGACTATCTTTTATTAGCAGTAATAAGGCAGAAATACCTTATTTTCAGGAAAAGAGTCAGCCAAAGATATATGCGATATTTTAAGGATGCATAAATCAAGCAAGTTAAGAAATTTGGCACTCTGCTTTATGTAGTAAAAGGCGACGGAAATTGTTACACAAAAGTCCGAAGGCGTCTTAGATTATAGAAAGAAGCATTCTAGAAAAAAAAAGTTATTAAGAGTTGAGAAAATGTTGTAATAAGCAAAGAAACCAGTGATGAGCCGATATGTAGTTTTTCTCCTCACAAATGTAAAGGAGTTTGGAAAAGACAGAGACGTGATTTCCCTGATGGGCAGAGTAAGTGCGCAATGAGAATGTTTAAATAAAATAGGAAACGTATACTTACAATGAGAAACAGACAGTAGGAATTCCTAGCACACATAAGAACATAAGAGTGTCTGGAAAATTTAGAACACACATGAATTACTGAATGTAAGATAAATAGTCGGAAAAAAACAAAAAAAAACAGCGTAACAAACTCAACAATACTTGAAGAAGAGATACCGGAAATGATGCACAGTGGCGTTGTAAAGTATCAACATTTACTCGAAAAGCAGCAGATGGGAAGTTGTGGAGCCGCATGACCGCTTAAATCCTGAAATAGCATTAAGTAGAGGATGTTCAAATATCTTGAACCGATGTCAAATGTGAATTAAGTTTAAGCGTCTAATGATTTTTTTTTCTTTTTCTTAAGTCATTGGCAATTTCATCCACGGAAAGATTAACAATCAAACAACGTGGTAAAGTTATCGAAGCTTATTAAGAATATGCACATTCAGACAGATATCCATTTCGCGCACTTCGCCATATTTTTGATCAACATAATCGACCAACCGAGATTGCAATTGGATAAATTGTTCGTAAATTCAAACAAACTGGGTCGGTGCCAGAGAAGACCATTGCGTGTTCGTTTATGCCGTTCAGCTGAAAACATTGCTGCAGTGCACGAGAATGTTGCCGAAAATCCAGACACCTCTATTCGTCATTGCGCGCAGGAAATGAAACACTCCGCAACAACGTTGCGTCGAATCTTAAGCAAAATATTTTTCACTAAACGCTTACAAAACGCACCTGACACAAGAACTGAAACCTGCTGACCATTTGAAGCGCCGTACATTCGTCAATTGGGTGCATGAGCAAAGACAAGCCGAGGAAGATTTTTTGGCAAAAAATCCTCTTTAGTGATGAAGCCCATTTTCATTTCCGTGGATTCTTTAATAAGCAAAATTGCCGCATTTCAGCTGATGAAGATCCAAGGAAGATTGTTGAAAAGCCACTAGATCCACAAAAAGTCACTCTTTGGTTTGTATTTTTTTGCTAGCGGAATTATTGGGATGTATTTTTATAAATTTTTACATCCATTTTCGTAATAGGATTCGATATCTTTAACGTGTTGTCTGGTTGTTAATCTTTCCATGGTTGAAATTGCCAAAGACATATGTTGTTAAATCTGAAAGAAAAAGAAAATAAAATCATTAGCCGCTTAAACTTAATTCACATTTAAAATCAGTTCAAGTTACTGGAACACCCTATATACAAGATGAAGACAGAACAGGATAATCTATACGAATGCGAAAACATTTTCCTACGTTGCGAAGTCGATTAATGTTTTGAATTCTGTTCGCCATTGAACTAGAGTACTTTTTGTGTTTGCTTTCGGGTTTCAAAGAGAAAAAAGCCCAAAAGACATTATTTTATGAACATTTATTTTGGCACGTGTATAAAATTGATCTTTTTTCATTAGTGGGTTTTCAAATTTATCCCAAATACTTACGTTAAAAATCGAAAAAAATTAAAATTTAGGCCATTGACATTAACACAATTTTCTCTTGTAACTTTCTGTCCTTCTTCATAATTATACATGAACATCGAGTGGAATATACTAAGAAATAAAGTTACACCCTAAGTAAACATTACGCTTATGTGTGTTGATAAATTTAATCAGTTATCGCAAATGGGATGTCGTGCAAAATGTGAGTGAAATCATTCAAAAACAATCAGGTATAATTTGTCAATATTTTCCTATTATTATCTTTCTTACTTTCTTTGTTAATTTGAGTTTTTTTTTCTTTACAGATTGTGTTAGGAAGAAGAAGAAGCCAATAAAATGGCAATGACTAGATAAACTATAAAAGCGACTTGGTGGTGAATAAACGATGCCCATTAATTCTTATAATAGAACACAGGATTAAATTAGTGGGAAGATTGGTATGAAGATTGCTTTTAGCTTAAAATAGATCATGATATTTTTTATTCTTGAAGTGGCCGTGCCAAATAGTGTGATATATATTTTGATTCCCGCAAAAGACATATATGTCAATAAGGACGCACGCATATGCAGGCACACAAAATCACGTGCTCACATAAATACATACAAACACGCACACACACATAAATACATACAAACACGCACACACACATATTTATATATGTGTGTGTTTGTTTGTGTATGTGTGTGTTTGGGTGAGTTTGCTTAAAAAAGACAAGAGGACAAACTATACTTAGCCGATGTGTTTCGTTCTCTGAGGGACTATATCAAGGCAATGAAAGGGCGAAACGCGTCGGGTAATTATAGTTTTTCGTCTTGTCTTTTTTTAATTCTTTTTGTCTCTTCTACAGATACACACCATATTTACGCACGCACATACACACACTTGCGTGTGTACGTGTGTGTGTGTTATAATCCATTGAACTCTTGTAAGGACTCATGAGATAATCGATATGTTGAAATAAATTACTAATCTCGTAGTTCGCCTACCACACTCACTGCACTTGTATCTAGTCAGAATCAATCTTTTTTCCATCCTTAAATAGAATCACTTTCAGGATATATATATATATATATATATATATATATATATATATATATATATATATATATATATATATATATATGATGGCATCTCCTATCGTGTGAACGACAAATGAGGGTCAGCATTAGATGGTGCCTTTCGTTTTACTCTTATGCCTTCTAAAAGGAGCTATTGTGAAGAAAATGAAATGAGAGAAAGACATATTTCGTTTGTGCTTTCTTAAGTGTGATACTAGCCAGAGCCTTGTTGCGGGCAACAAAGCCACACTGACAGATTTGTTAAAGCAGGATTTTGGTGGCGTCTCTGCTTCAGTACTTGACGAAGTTTATCACCGTGCCAATAATGACTAATGACTTCAAAACCCTTTAACTTAATAAAACATCTCTTTCACCATCGCTTTCCGTTTGATGCTTGGGATTCCCAGGGTTTCTGACCAAAGTTGGGATGTTTCAAGTTGTATTTCACTGCGACTTTGTAGCGTAACAGTGGATGTTCAACTGAATACTTGGAGTTTGATTGTTGTCCATACAGCACCTTTTTAGGAAGCCTCATCCATTCTCACGACATGACAAGCCCACCTAAGTTCTATCTTAACTAGAATGGTTTCATTGTCTGTGATGTTATTACTTTTCTTCAGTATTGCACTATTCTTGACTCTCTCATCCCATTTTATATCACCTATGGCACGAAGAGAATATATATATATATATATATATATATATATATATTGTTAATATTAATGCATAACTTTAAACAACAAATAGCGTTGTCCATTCATCAAATTTTATATGTGTATATATGATGTGAGTATTTTCATATATATATATATATATATATATATATATATATATATATATATATATATATATATTATAATTTAAAGAAAATGAATTTCTTTTGTATGACATTTTTTTTTTTTAGATATGATGTCACGTTCGATTGGTGTGGAAACAAACTCGTGAGCTGTTTCCAAAATCTTTGATTTACAAAATGTGAATTGGTCCGTGGAGGAAGGAACAAGACGAAGCAACTGCGAAACCATTTTACTGCTCAGGTTGGTTCATTTATTATTTACGCATTTATTTTAATCGTAAATTTATTTTAATTTTACGTATCTATATCTTAGTAAAATTTTAGACGTGTTCCAACCATACCATTTTGGCGTTCTTTTCATTTCATTGTTTGTTTGAAATCATTTGCCAACGAAAGACCCTGATGAAGCGTTGGCCGAAAGGTACCGAGGTCCTGCAAAAAAAAAAAAAAAAAAAAAAAAAAATGGTCAGACAAGAAAATTCATTTTCTTTAAATCATTATATTTGTTTTGTGGTATCAAAACATTATTCCAATATATATATCGTGTAATCTTAAAATATTTAATATATAGGCCGGTTAATTTTATTTGACGAACCAAAAGATTAGAAATTAATTAGGATATTGGCAACAGGTTTGACAACATTTATTATGAATTAGTAGTCCCTTAGATTCAGTTGAAGTTCGAAGAGAAAATTTTCAATTGCGAAATAGACGTACACACCTGTGTTCTTTTTCAAAGAGACAAGAAATAAACAATGTACTGGGACTCATTTTCCTGGGAATGTTGCTGTTTATCTCTCTTTGGAAACTATATTCACTTTGTAAACATATATTAGAACGGAGCATATTCAAGAAATCCTTTAGAAAAACACATGTAGAAACGACCCTTAGAGTCAATATAATTAGATTTTTACTGAGACGAAATTATAAGGAAAGTACTTTAATAAATACATACATATATATAGTCGTATATATCATGATATATATATATATATATATATATATATATATATATATATATATATATATATATATATGTGTGTGTGTGTGTCCAAGATGTATAATAAAAATAAATTTGCGTTTGATATGCTCAGCTTTCCCTATCCGCCGTGTATTTTGCATCAACGTAAACATCGCTTTAGTGCGATGAAATTCTAAAGGACGAAGCGCGTCACACGAACGCTTTTTTCACTTTGACATTGATTGCCCTAAAATACAGTGACGCAGAGTTTCACAAGTGCACGCGCGAGCGGTTGTTTGTCTGCGTGTTTAGTTTGGAGAGTGGGGCATGTATACAATATGTAACAGCAAAATTGTTCAAATGGGGCAAAAGAAACATTGTCCAGTTGTTAGATTAAGCTTTGAACTGTAAAATGATTAAAGATATCTTACTGGAATTCTCCGCGGATTTTATAACACTATTGGATTCTACTTTGAACAATAAGAATATATTGAGCTCTAAGTTGAAAAGATGATCCTTCTTGCCGATGTGACATCCTGATCCAGATTTCCTCTCTATTGTTCACTCTTTTTTAAAACTTATTCAGGATTCTCTTGATGATTCTTGAATGGATATTGAAGATAGAAGCCACAGTACCACTACTGAAGGTCTACATGATCTTTTTTCTCTGACCATTGCTCAGTTGGGAAGCGATAGTAAGAGTGACACAAATCGATTTTAACCTGTTCTCTTTCTAGCTGAATAACTGAAAGGGTTTTGCAATGATTCTTACGACAAAAAATGTCAAAATGGCTTAACTGAAAACATAGAAAAAAGAAACTCAATTAGTTTAATTATCTTCTCTTTTTTTTTTTTTTTAGATATTATACATTTTGTGGGATAGACAATTATTCCGTTCTGTTATATGATTTCGACAAATTTGCTGTTACACCCGGTATGTAACAAATAATGGAGTACTTAAGTTAATTTAGTAACAATTTTTCAGGCAATTTTTTTCGGTGTTTGTAATTATAATGTTCGATATCAAGGAATAAACCATATATCGTCATAACTAAAATAATATTTCCCAGATATGTCTCATTAATTCTCCGTGAGACTTTGATTAAAGACAACACAAATGAAAATGCGAATGTATATATTTACTACGCAAACGAAGTAATCATCATTAAACACTCACGTAAATCTCTATTATTCGACAATGAAGACGCATGGATAAAGAAAGTGATCTTTGACATTACAACGTAGAGCTTTAATGTTGCAGAGACCTGCGAATTCATAGGTATATATTGACTACACGAACTAAGAAAAATAATAGATAGAATGCATACAGGACTCTACAGGGACGACGGCCTCATAATCCTAAGAAACTATAACAAACAAAACAGAGACACAATTAGAAAAGCACAGTGGATAAAGGCGTTAGTTAGATCCAGTGACAGGACCCAATGAGTATGAGTTCAATACCTGGTTAAGGCGGTGGAGAACTTGGAGAGGGGAATTAACAGGAGATAAATGATAACTGACATCCATTAGACATGGCATGTGGAACTAGAACAGTCTACCACATTGAGCGAAAGAAAGGGTTCAGTTCGACATTCCAACCACCTGAAGAAGGCCGGAGCGTACAATGTCCGAAACGTTGTAATAAATATGGCGACAAAGATGAGGACAATAGTCTGAATAATGTAAACAGTGTACATAACACCTCATCTCAGAAATTTAGAGAAATAATAATATATTAAAAATATAGGATTCGACACAGCCATAAAAACTAACCTAAACGAAGTAGATTTTCTAGATGTTTCCTTCAACCTAAGAAAAGTTACATGTAAACCAGAAAGAAAACCCAATGATAAACTATTGTGTATACACACATCTTCCAATCAATCGCCATCAACTTTCTTTTCTGTCAAACATTTTATTATGACTCCAGCTCTAGTCACAAAATCTTTATCACCCACTCCATATAAGATAGCCACCCTAAAAAACTACCATTGTATAATTCCCGACAAAAATGCTACACCCCTAAACACCACAAAACCACCCCTGCTCATACTCCGATCAAAAAACTCAAAAAAACAAGACAAATGAAAAAATATCTCAACCGATCTACAATTTAAGGGAAGTCGTGCGCCAGGTGTTGAAGGAGAAGGCGACAAATGCATTAACGCAAAACTACAAAATAAAACATTTAATTTATCTTTTATATTTCACAGAAGTCCTTTCAAAATATGTTAAAAACCCTAGAAAATTTCCCAACGCCAAGAGATTATTACCTCTGGTGATATCCGGACAGTGATTCAAAAAATATGTTAGATGTTAGAAGAGGCAAATATAACCTTGGAGACACTAACTCTCCTTGCGTTCTTCGTCGAAGAAAATGCAAAAAAAAATTGAATCAGTTTTCTCCCTCTTTTATTTCACCCATCCCTTTATAGAGATGTGAAATTAACGTTCCCCTTGGACATTTGTGGCTTGTCTCTTTAGTGTCTCGGTGTGGGTGAATTTTGTGCACAGGAAAGCTGATTTTCAACTCGCGACCGTGAATAGATACTGTCTAAGTCTTTGTCATGTTTTGATGGAGGCTCGAGGAGTGTTTCCTGACTAGTGAGCAAATCTTTGCATGCAGTATGTGCTCTTGTATTCGCATATCCGACGGGTAGGCTTTGCGTGATGGATGTTACGAAAAAGGCTCTTTTCGTTTAACGAAACGAAGAGATTTTTTACGCGCCCAATGACCTAACTTGTTTCGGTAAATCGAACTGTTTTGACGATGACTCGTTGGGTAATTTTAGCGGGTGATTGGAATGCCGGCCTTAAACCCGACATAGATCGTATAAGGGAAAGATTGAGTACTAAAAACCCGAATGTAAGGTCAGTTCAGATATTTAACGACAAGTTCGATCTTGTCGATAAGTTTCGTAATGAGCACCGCGGAATACAGTGTGGATTTAGACTAATAAGGGCAGCTCGGCTTCTATGGTGCGTTGTAGATACATCGACCAAGTTCAAGCTAAAATAGTCGATGTAAGTATCTTAGGTTGTCTAAGTTTCCGTTCTATATTTTACTCGGATCATGGGCTCGTCCGCGTTCGTGGAAACTTAGATAAACCTAAGGTTGGGTTGGTTGGCTTCTGGAAAATGATCGCATCATTATTTTCTGAACCAGATTTCCAGAGAGGCGCTGCTACTAATGCCATAGCGAGAATAGACTTGACCGTTGTTAAAAATAAGAGGTGGAATTTGAGTTAGTTAGTTAGGTCGTTTTCTGATTGGTTCAGCAGAAACGGCATGTAGGATCGGACGATTAAATCTTAAGATAATGGGCAAGTAGATTTAGCTAGGGCGGATCTGGCCTGGTTTATCAAAACGATTAATTTCTTGTAGTGAGCGCTATGTTAAAAAGAATGTCTTCTGAGATAGCGAATATGGCTGGTGAAACGTGAAGGTTAGTGCATCGACAGAAAATCATCATATTGCCGGTTAAGCGGACAACAGAAGCGGACATATGCGAGTAATATCCTGGCTACTTTCAGGATCTGTTCTCCAGGGAGCCGATGATTGATGCATAAATTTTCCTTCCTCGTACAGAGCTTTGAAGGGAGTTATAGAGTTAGATCTATGAAGGGCTGGAGCTGGTTGGCCGGGGAACAACTACTTGAGGCAGTAGCCCGTTCTTGTTCACTTGCTGGAACTAATTTACAGCAAGTGGATGAAACAAGGGTCTATAGCACAACGCTTCAGCAGGGGACCAGGTTACTACAGAAAAGCACGAACGGCGGTTATGAAATAACTATCGGTCTTTGATGATGTTTGCGCTGAAGGGTAGACAGCCGTTTACTGTTGTCATGAAAATTTATTGTCTCTGAGGAGACTTGCGCTGTGAAGGGTAGTACTGTCCATGAAAATCTTCATTTGGTACGCTTAATGATCTAGAAGTCGATAGTAAAGCTGTGTTGATCAATTTAGATCAATGCAAGACATTCGAGAGAGTTGACCATCGTTTTCCGGAGGAAGTTGTTTCGCTCACCCGCTTCGGGCCTTTACCTTCACACTTGGAACCGACTTCTGTACGCTTCCTCCAGTGCGCTAGTGAAAGTGAATGTGGTAAGATCCGAGGCTTTCGTGTTGTCTCGCTCCATTAGTTAAGGTTATCACCTTCCGCTTTTGCTTTACATTCTTACGTTGTAGCGTTTCATTCGCAAATTAAAAGCGAATCCGGCCCCTATACGAAATCCTTTCATGTGTTGCTAACATCACAGCCAGGTACTCCGCCAGTGCTGATGACGTTTCGGTTCTTGTGTCGAACATAGTCGTGATTGAAGAATTCGGCAAAAAGATCAGAGAATACGAGACGGTGACAGGAGCCAAGATAAGCTGCGATAAGTCTGCTTGTGGTTGGACATGTGGAAGGGGTTTCTTTTCTTGGGCCTTTCCTCTGAATAGACGGCCCGGTCGGGATATTCAACCTCTGGTTCTGTTCCGATGTCTTGCTGGAAATGAATTGGTCGGAGTGAAGGAGAAGGTCGAGGGTGCAGTTCGCCTGTGTTCTCGGAGGAATCTTTCCTTAAAGAGGATGGCTGGAGTGTTTCGTACATTTAATTAATTCTCCTTTAGCGGCTTTCTGTACTTCCACTCCCGTATGCCATACTAACGCAATTAGTTAAGATCTTGTTCTCCTTGTGAGAAGGCAAGGCTTCTGAAGGTGGTCTAGCGTTGCAATTAGTCAATATACGCTTCGGATCGCGTTCCTAGACCGAATGTGTTCGCAAGTGGATGGGGATGGCGAATTCTGGAAGAAGATGCCAGTAAGAAGTTCCCGTCCCTAAGAAGTGCCCACTCATGAGAAGAAGTGGCCCACCTTTTACCCCGAGGCAAGTGCACCTAGTGTCGCGAATGCCAGTCAGCTCTCAAGTTCTTCCTACGGTTAACAGATACCCTCTCCGACGTCCAGGCCTTGTCTCGTAGGGTATCATGTATTAGATGGTTGACCCGTTCAAGATGATCTGATTGGCGAGTAAGGGTTAACGAAGTAGGGGGATCAATCCATATGACATTGGACGCCTGGGTTGATATATCTCACTAATGATAAAGATTCACTCACCTAGCTAGTGATGCGAAGGGCCCTCTGAGTAGACAAAACACTTTCTTCAGTGTGCTTGGGAATTCTCTTACTGCAAGGTCTTAGTCTCGTTGTACAACTTTAATGTGGTCTGCACGCTGCACGGACAGTTCTTGCGATTGTTAGGTGTTACGCGATTCGAGATATGGACGACGCGACAGAAGGAATTCTATCGAGATGATTTCACCTATTCTCAACTCATTTTGTTCTTTAAACATCGGTTTAAGTTCAAAATCTGAACGGAAAAGGCGACGAATCCCTTCATCAGAAATTGGCAAAAGTTGGTTGAATCTTACGAGTATCTGTCGAGTGAAAGTAGCCGACTCGGTGTCGCATTTTGATGCTGGTTAGGCATCAGGAATTTGGAAACCATCTATTTAACAAAACTGTCCAAAATTGGTTGGTTTAGGTCCGTTTTGTTTTTAGTTCTTACGCAAAGTTAACTTAGCTTAAGGATGTATGCTCATTGTCCCTTTTTATTTTTTGTACCCACTTTCTTTAGTTTAATTCCCTGTTCACTTCCCCGTTAGATGTCTAGAAATGTCTAGTAGGTGTGGGACCCTTTTCTATTTTCAACAGTACTTTAGTATTTGTTGTCGTGTCTTAATGAGCCTGTAATTGTGTGTATGGTTGGTGGAATGAATGGTTTTATATATATATATATATATATATATATATATATATAATCGACCTTGTATGCACCTGTGCATGAAACGATCTGTGAGGAATAATATGTATATTTATTAATATATAATTAATAGCATTGTTATATTACTTCTGGCATTTTTTACCAACACCGGCACTATATATGACTCAGTTACGGTGGACTGGTCATGTCTTGAGAATGTCTGATGACAGGATACCCAAGATCCTAATGGACAGCCAAGTTAGATCAGGGCGACAAGAATGTGGGACGCCCAATCCCTAAGATACAAAGACAAGCTGAAAAGCAACTTGTCAGCAGTCCATATACCACATAACACCCTTGAGCATTGGAGGGGGTAGAATGGAGATCAACGTGTTTTAGTGGACTCAGCAATTTTCAATTGGCTTGTCTGAATCATCTTCAAGAAGCGAGAACACGATCTAACAAGACAACCAATCTAACAGTGATCTCATCTCACAATCCTCGCACTTGCTTCATATGTGGCCGCCTTTGTAAATCACTAGCGGGTCTTAAATAACACTTAAGATTATCGCACAAAAATTCATACCCGAATCAATAAGCTGTCAGATCCTCATACGTCAAAACCGAGTCCATTATTATTATTATTATTATTATTATTATTATATATATATATATATATATATATATATATTTCTGTCACAATTATGGCTTGAGGGGGAATTACTAACATAATTTTTTTTAGTTTCTGATATATATAGTTTTATTCATCTTTTAAATATTCAACGGGGGTTTTATTTTAGAAAATCCAACATCCAAATTGTTCATAGGATATTAGTTAGAATTTCATCCTTGACGTATTATGGTGGTTGATGTAAGAATGGCATATCAGAATGTGGTGATTTGATGCAAGGGATATTGTATAGC